>CM041718.1:26208765-26341265 GCA_023373845.1 Nibea coibor | reverse complement strand
CAGACTGTCTAAAACCTGACGTAGTCTCTGAGACATCCCTGCAGACTGTCTAAAACCTGGACGTAGTCTCTGAGACGTCCCCGCAGACTGTCTAAAACCTGGACGTAGTCTCTGTGACGTCCCCGCAGACTGTCTAAAACCTGATGCAGTCTCCATGACCTATAAATTAGCTGATTAGCGGATTACTGCTGCAGTTCACGCTGCACGGCAAGATGGAGCAAGTCTGCTGCGAAAACCCTGCAGACCGTCTAAAACCTGACAGTCTCTGTGACTCACAGACTGTCTAAAACCTGACAGTCTCTGTGACTCACAGACTGTCTAAAACCTGGACGTAGTCTCTGTGACGTCCCCGCACGTAACTTTAAGCCTTAATATAATGTGAACAGGTGAGTTGTATATAAATTCACCCTCAGTACAGTTGTCATGAACGGGGAAATTAGCTACAGAGACCAAAACTGTTTTTGTACCAGGCTGTAAACATGTTTATTTCTGCTGTCTAACATGGGGACTTATGGAGACTGACTCACTTCTGCAGCCAGCCTCAGGTGGACGTTAGAGGAACTGCAGTTTGGTTGCAGCTTGGTTTTGACGTCCTGGCTCAGTCCCGTCACAGCTCAGGTGTTTTCACAGACTGCAGGTGATATTCGGCCTCGGCTGAGACGTCCTGATGATTTGATTGGTCTAAACACACAAACAGGAGCTCGCGTGTGCGTGTTCAGTGTCACTGCTTTACATGTGATCAGTTTAAACACACAGCTCTTCATTTCCCTGCCGACATGTCAGAGCTGTCTGACAGGATGTCGATCCAGGATGCTACATGTTTGACCTGGTATGTGTGTCACGAGCCACGGCACTTTTCTGTCAGCGTTTGTTCTGCAGCGTTCATTAATTACATCACACGTTCAGAGCGAGCGCTGCTCTCCTCTCGACGCCGTGGTTTCTGTCCTTCCTGATGTTTTGAAGCCTGGCTCTACTCCAACACTCACTCAGCACATAATTACTGTTTGCAATTTAAAAACTATTGTAATGTCATCTGTGTGTGCCACACTCATCTTTTCTAATTATACGCTGCGATAAAAGAATAAGTTTGGTGACCTACTTTATTGTTCCATCGGTTTCCGGGATGTAAACTGCCTCGTATAATATTATGACAACACTGGATGTGCAGAAGTAAATTGCAGAGCAGCAGAAGCTGCACAGGAATAATGGAGCTGTCACTGTTTGGCACTTTTTACCTGCTGCTGGGAGAAATGAACCAATGACATGATTTTAACACTGTCGCCTTAATGTGACGGCTGATTTTTATTAGCTAAAGTTTTACTTTGATGAAAGTGATGCTAGCTGTCTGCTAACAGCCTTTATGACTCGTCACGAGTTACTCCGCCTGAAACCAATCCACCCATTCACCAAACATCCACCCTGACGGGGACGTTTGATGATCATTAAACTTATATAACTATAGGAACCTCCCGCGGTCGTGATCAACCAAACTGTAGATGAACTGGGTAAAATAACAAGCGTGATCAGCTGCAACATTAAAATGAAGCATGGTTTTTAAGACTTCTTCGCTGTGAGTAGTTTTATTTAAACCCAACCAACTCAGACTCACCAAGGCAACGAGTACCGGCCAATCAGAGACGGGCAGGATGTCCCTTCAGCTGAGCAGCGAGTAGAAACACTCAGAAAAAAGAGCTGCTATAAAACTGAGAGACAGAGGATGGGTTCAGACCTGATGACCTGATGTGACACTAGCTAATCGTATCTTTTATTCATTTGATTTTTAAAACGTCATTTAGATGATCAGGACAAACTGTCTGAACAGTCCTCACAGTCTCACTGGTGAATTCAGGGTTAAAGACGTAGGCTTGGCACTAAAGCTCGACCCAAACCACATCTTTATGACTGCATGTTGCTGCTGCTGGATCTTCTGTATTACTTTTCTGCCACCTCAGACTAATTATTGAGCTGCAGCACCGTCACGTTCAGACCAGCAGCCTGTCTTAACTGGAAACGCGTGAGGCTTCAGGTCCGGAGAGCGAGGCTGCAGACAAACGGCGGTAGAGCTGACCATGCGAGGCGACCCCCGGCTCACGTGTGTGTAATCCACGAGTGAGACGTTCATGTTCGGCTTTCATGAATGGGAGAGAGGCCCGTCACAGGGCTCTGCCCGGCCTCGTAAAGCTGGCACAGTAGGCGACCGAGCACCTGATGGCCTTTCTTAATCGATTCCCCTGAGCATTGATTTCTGCCCGGCCCCTCGTGACTGAGGAGTTCTCACAAGCCTCCATTTGATCCGGCCTTAATGTGCCGTTAATGCATGAGAGAGGCCGAGGCCTTCGCCTGTGAAATATGGGCCTGTGAGCTGTTTGCCAGAACTATATGAAGCAGCCGCCTCACAAACCGCGCGCTGGAGCGGCAGCCAGCTCCTGTTTAAATTCACAATGGCTGCGTCTCTATCCCAACAGCCTTTAAACGCTTTTTTTAATTTCACTGACAATTCATAAAGCATCCATTATACGTGCCAGACTGCTGAAACAGCAGCTTTTCTCTCTCTACCCGACTCCCGTAAATGGAATTTTAATTAACAGTAAAAACCGTGCAACGACTTGGAAAGGCCGTAATGAAGTTTTTTACGCGGCGTGCAGTTTACGGTGTGTGGTTTGGGTGTTACAGTGATATAATCATGGAGGCCGGTCCACATCCAGACACACAAGCACAAAACAGGAGTGCCTTTGTTTTGTCGGCGACACGCCGGAGGACAAACGCAGAGACTGTTGAGGAAGAATGGGGCAGATGTAAAAGCATTGTGGGCTCGCTGTCTCGCCGCCGCTGTCAGCTGAATGAGGTCGGAAGTGAAAGACGACCTCCGCCGAGTCCAGACAATGAAGAAGAGACGCCGCGCGTGACTGGACCTTTGTGCTGTGATGAAGCGTTAGGCCCTGCAGGTGGACACAGACGCTGCTGTTCACGTCTGCTCTGTCCATCACAGAGTTACATGCACTTTTAATTTTAAAGAGTATTTTAAAACACGGCTGCTCCGATTCTCTGAAGAACTCCCTCAGTACAGCAAATCTCCTGTACACGGTTAATTATGTGACCACTGGCACGAGCAAGTCGCCCATTTACAGACATGCTTTTTCATTTCTGCTGAATTAAAGTGAAATCCCGTCTTTCTTCAGTCCTTTGGTCTGCATAGCAACATGTTGGATCACTTCAGTAACGAGTGAGAGAACGGATGGACGGCCTGCTCGTGTTAAAGTTTTACAGTATTTCTCTGCTTCTTTCCTCGTCGTTGGGGCGTAGCTTCGTACGAGTGTTGTCAGTGTTCGCTAGCAGGATTCTGTCTGCAGCCACTTCCTCTTCAGTTGTCTATAAAAATAATTCCTCTGTGTTTCCCACGTCGCCTCTCTTCTTCTTTCCACCCGTCTTTTCAGAGAAAGCCCCTCTCTCCCCCGTCCTCCCACTGCGAGCGAGGATCTCCCCCGCTGGGAGACACTGAATGAGTGATTTGATGGAGGTGGTGTGTGTCAGGGGAGGGAGGGTGGAGGAGGACGCGGCATGAAAAAAGACATCAGAGGGAGAAATCCCTCCATGTCGCCTTGTTTCATCGCTCAGCACAGACGCTCCCATGGTGCGATACGGAGGGCATCAGGCGGACACCTGTAGCTCCCCGCGGAGCAATGAGCTCTGGGAGAAATGGAGGCGCAGACAGTGAGTGAGAAAATGGCCTGCACTGTTTGGTAACAAGAGCTCTGGAGATGAGGGGAGACGAGGACAGTGAATCAGGACGCAGCAGCCTTTGTTTGCGTCTCTTGTATTTTTAGTTTGCTTCATTTATTCCCCTGATATCTGCGATCTGCCTGAATGCAGGCGGAGGATGATTACGGTGAACGCAGGCCGAGCGGCTGAGGACACAACAACTCTGTGCACTTACTGTCTGGACAGATAAAGACGTCCTCGCCTTGGCTGCTGCGTTTGAGCTCGGCCTTCAGGAGAAGTGATGAACAGTGAAGCAGAAGAAAGGCCTTTAAGTGACTCATCACGTCTGACTGACGCGGCTTCTGCACGCCGCCGAGGAGAAAGGTCGAGCTCGGGTCAAGTCTTCTGCAGAACGACGATGTTCACTTCAACTCGGCTCATTAACTCGATCACATGGACGCAGAGGAAACTTTTCTTCTTTCAAGGTTTCTCTCATTTTCATGCAGCTGCCACTGAACCACGTTCATCGGCTGCTTCACTGGAGGGGGCTTACATCATTCTACATGTTAATATAACGAACCTTTGTCTGCTTCCACGCCCGACCACCAGAGCAACAAAATCATGTGATGAACCCTGAATTATCGGGAGTCTCCGAAACAGGAAGCTGAGTTCTTCCTGGACGAGGACAGAAACAAACCAGCCTGACTTCCTGCAGACTTGAACACGTCGGCGTGTCAAACCATTGGGCTGGGTCATGCTGTGATTCCTTGTAACGTCTGACTGCGTCGGTCCGTGGGCATGTGTTAGAAATACTTCATGTGCATCAGTTTCCAGGAGAAGATGCTTCAAACGCATCACGCAGTGTGTTTCTGTGTGTGTGTTTCAGCCAGGTGGTGGGAGTGTGTGAGCGTTCGGTGTCAGTGAGTTCTTGGCTAAAAGTGAAGTGAAAAGTCGATGGCGGCGAGTCGGCGAGGTGAGGATGCAGGTCACGCCTGAAGTTATGTAACGTCGACTTCAGTGCGAGCGACTCGAGCTAAGCGACGGCGAGCTCCGTCAGAGGTCACGTGACTCAATGAACGATGTGACTCGTCTCAACTCTGCTTCTATGCTGATGTGACAAATTAATGATGAATAAATTTAAATGACTTTACTGCAACATTACGTCATCAGAAAATAACAGAGTGAAGAGGACGCTGACGGAGGAAGCTAAGAAGAGAAAAGGAGAGAGTGAGCGAGCAAGAAGCCGCCGGACAAGAGTAAATGTGGGACTGACTTTTAGTGGTTGGTGAGAGCTTGGTGAAATAAAAGGCTGAAAGACAGACGCCGAGCTGGGCTGACTGCTGCTGGACTAGTCAGTGATATTAGCTGCTGCTGGGTCTGCTGCTGTGTGACGCTGCAGGTCGTCCTCAAACTATTTAAATAGTTAAAAGACGAGCGTCCTCTCCGTTATACTGAGCAGACTTCAGGCCTCGTGGACTTCATACCTGTGCTGAGCTCATCTGCACGGCGTGTCTCGGAGTCTCCGAGCTGTGGGCAGATGCCTCTCGAATCCCTCCTGTTATTGATATTCTGGCTGCGCTCGGAGTGGATCTGTGGCACAGAGTCAGGAACTGCTGCCAGAATGGGAAGATTATTGGGTTGGACCAAACCACTGACAGGGATTCAACATAATCACACTATTTCATTGTGTTGCACCTCTGGGAAAGCTGTGGGTTTGTGTGTGTTTGTGTGCAGTCTGGAGGAAGAGAAGTGATCGCCAGATTCTGTGTCGGTGGCTGACAGCAGGATTTAAGAGCAGAGCTTCCAGTAAAAAAGGAGCTCGTCCGCGGGGTTGTGTTCCCATCTGGATCACGGCAACGAAGCTGCAAAGATTCAAGCTCGTTTGGGCATTTTTGGTTTGTTTCAGGAGGACACGGTCAGCAAGCCGGACCGGTTTTAAAGTTTCCTCTGTACTTTATTATTTTATGTTTGGTTCAGCAGAGTAAAGAGAATCTTTTGACGTGATGATGACGAGTTTAGTCAGTCTGATTCTTATTTTCAGGTGATGAAACACTGAGAGTTATGAAGATCCCCCAAATCTGACGCATTGGACCTTTAAGTCACAGTACAAAAACTTTAAAGCCGCGATCGGAGCGGCTTCACCTCGTCCTGACGCTCTGCACTCGGCTTCACCTTTTCTCTCTTCATGAAATCAACCAGTCAGTAAATAAACGCCCAATCCTGACGGAGCTTGAATTTCAAATCTGCCTCATCGTGTTTGAAGAGTCTCGTCTGTGTCTGTCCATCGAGTGGCCTCTGACATCAGCTGAACGCGTCGATGCTTCTCCTGTTTACTCATTACTGACATTTTACTGCTGGACTGAAGCTGAGGCAGAGTCAGTGAGCGAGATCTGCACAAACAAAATCAAAATTGCATGAAGAGCTCCAGCAAAGCTTCTTTCTTTCAAGACTGTTAGTCAATTTGATTTCTGAAAGCAACACTGCGAAGAAATCAGATCAGAGTCTAATCCCACTGTGATAAATACGGCTGCTGTATTCGATTACATTACTGATGATGAAAAACCAGCCAGTCAAACAGCCAATCATCATCCAGGTCAGCAGCACCAACCAGCTCTCACCAACCACTAAAAGTCAGTCCCAGATTTACTCTTGTCCGGCGGCTTCTTGCTCGCTCACTCTCTCCTTTTCTCTTCTTAGCTTCCTCCGTCAGCGTCCTCTTCACTCTCTGCTCCTCTGCCATCACGTCCATAGAAGCTGCTGAGGCTGATTATGGACAGACAGTGTGCAACTGTAGCTAACGTTAGCTTCATAGCTAATGAATTGACACCTGTCAGCTCATTGATGGAGAGTCTTGGAGTTGATCTGGCTGTAAATTAGTGGATGTTTTATTTATAGTTTGCCAGATGAGTTCAGCAGCTGATGTGATCATGATGCTCGCCATCAGTCGACTTCTTCTTCTTCTTCTTCTTCTTCTTCTTCTTCTTCTTCTCTTCACCTTCCCGTTTCCTCCCCGTCACTCTTCTCTTTTCATATCTTCATTTTCTAAATATATATCGACCCTCATCACGTTCACGTTGCTGCTCCGTCTTTTCTTCTCAGCTCATCTCTTCACTTCTCTTGTAAACAAACGAGGCGTCTGTCGTCCTGGCTCATGTCTGTTTCACACTTCCCAGCAGACCTGTAGAGTCTGGTATGTGTGACACACACACACACACACACACACACTCTTTAGGTATTATAAACATGTCAGCGAGGAGGAAGTTAAATGCATCTCTGTTACGGCAGCCGTCTGGTTTCCTGCCTGTGTTTAGCTGTGAGCTGCTGTGCGCTCGCTGGGTTAGAGGACGTGTATTATTCTCGGTTACAGTGTCATCATTTCGTAGAGTAGTAAAACTTTGTTGTAAAGGGAAAAATTTGTGTCCAAATAATCTTGAAAAGCTCCGCTGGGATCCAGCTCGTTTAGGGAAAAGGAAGCAACATAAAACCAGATGTACTGTAATAAAGTTTATTGCCTGAATATCAGATTTAATAACACAAAAAAGGAGAGAGGCAGACTGCAGGGAAGGATGAGTGGAACAAACAGAAGAGTAACAACTCTTCCTAAATGAAATCCCAAAGGAAAGAACAAACTCACTGTTTAACAGCAAACACACCTTAACCTCAGCGTCTGTGTGTGTGCTGTTACACTGGGCCAAGTCCCCAATAGAATTAACGTGTAGCTCAGCAAAACAAGTTAATTCAATAATCACATCCACACGTGTAAAGAGGCGCGTCAGCGCAGCTGAGAAAAACACTTGAAATACAGAACTGTCTAAAGGCAGACATGACATGTGACATCCACAGATCAACCAATCAGACAACAAGGCCTCCAGATTAAATGATGACATCACAGATTGTCTGTCAGAGACACCAGCAGCATTCATCGTGCCAAAACTCTTCAAATCTTAAATCCATGGTTCATCACTCGTGGTTAAGGTGCAGATGGTGCAACTCATGACGCGACGAACACTGTGGTTAAGATTTGGCTACATCGTGGTCGAGTTAAATGACTGTTTGGTTAGGGAACGATGGCGGTCATGGTTAAACACGGACAGACGGACAGACGGACAGACGTGTCCCTTGTTACCCCGAGCTCTGCCCGGCCGTGCAGTCCTGATCATAAAACCGTCGTACCTTGGTGCTGTAGCTACTTTTAGACGCAGAAATTACCAAATTTGAGCAAGTTACCAAAGTCCGGCTGCAGGACGCTGTAAAGTGTCATCAGAGTGAGAACAGCATGTTTGTTCTGATTCATCAGGTAAAAAAATAATCACCTGTCAGGCTGACAGCACCAAACTCTGTCGCAGTATCAGTCTAAAATAAAAGTGACGGTATAAATTGTAAATGGGGCCTTTCATTTGGTCGAGTCAGACTATAAAACCACAATTTGCCTGTCTGACATCCATTCCCCTCAGATAAACTCTGGATAAGAGCGGCCTTTGTAGACTGACAGGGTCTCACACACACACACACACACACACACACACTGAGAAATATTAGATCTGCAGCCCCTGAGAAAGAGTTGTTGTTTATTTTTTCTTCTAGGAACGAACATAATCCACGTCTGTGAGTTTTTATGATTGGAGCCGTCTGACTGCAGAGGATGAGTCCTCTATTGAACAGAGCCGGTCTTTATGCTAAGCTAGGCTAACCACATCCCGCCTGAACACACAGACGTGCCTTTGATATCCGGGTATAATATGATAATATGATAATTCCATATTAAAAAACAAGATGACATGTATTTTCATGTATATTCAGACTCTGCACACCTTTAAGACACAAACGTTTCTGTTGTTTTTTCATTTTTGTTTTTTCACGTTGGACAATTTCTGGACTGAAAATGACTCGACTAAATTTGTCTCTTGTGTAAACGAACGCGGTGATGATAACAGCTCGTGTATCCGCTCTCACAGCAGAGAATTGGTGACATTTTCAATTATTGTTAATTTGGATCTGTTCCATAAAGTTCGGCACTATAACGTGAATAATCAGTCGGCCTCTGTCTGTGCAGCATGTTGGCATCCATGTTTATTTTCATCTTTCCTGTATTTAAAACCGGACCAACGTTACTCAGAGAGCTCGCCCTCCACGACCCGACTGTGACCTCTGTCATTTGTTCTGCCATTCAAAGTTCAGTTTGATTTCTCACATGACGTCCAGCTGGAGAGCCGGACTGCCAGTACGACTAATGACTGTCAGCTGACTGCTTCTATTCACTCCACGGACAGACAGACAGACAGACAGACAGACAGACAGACAGACAGACAGACATTTCTATTGAGTGGACAATGAGCTGAGTGACAGTCTTCAGTGTCGGGGCTCATGGAGGGACCATGTGAGTCTCAGCTGATGCCAGCTTGAACCAAACTGCTGGTTTCGAGAGGAAAATGGGCAGCCGGCGATCCTTTACTGTTAAAACTGTTTTTCCAGCCTGGTGGCTGATGGGAAGACACGGGGGACACAAGATGTGGTAAAGCAGAACGAGCCAGGACTGAAGGAGTCGAGCAGTCAGCTTTTCTTTCCCAGAAAGGACGCCAGAAAGTGACGAACCCGGTTAGCTGTAGGTTTCTTAAGCTCGTAAATATTTGGGTAGTCAGGATTAATTCTCAAATTATCTTATTTGGACGTTAATCTACCGTGAAGTGAACAGTTTAGACTCTGGTCAAAATGATTCTGGCAGCGCCTGACTCATCGTTCAGCCGCCACAGTTCCAGTAATGATACCGAAGCAGGAAAATCCTCGAGGCGCTGTAAACTTTTTATGATCTTCGCCATACAGGAAGTTTCCTCATGTTACCTGTTAGTTTGTTAGTTAGATTTCACTTCACCACCACAAACAGGAAGAAAGGCCCAACAAAGCTCACATCACCTCGTCAGAAGCTCGCCAGACTTTAACCTGGTCTGATTCTGTGATTTTCTTCTGGGTTTATCTGAGTTTACTGTGAGGAGCAGGCTCGTGTTTGAAACCAGAGGAGGCCGTGTGGCATCAAGTCATGAACATTGAGGTAGATTTAGCAATGTGGTAATGCGCTCACATTAGTTATTAAAAAGTGTCGGCATCAGTGATACTGGCCCTACATTTACCTACTGTTGGATCAATACCAAATCTTGCTCGCCGCTAGCTTACACCAAAACACCACCGGATACGTCACGAGACGCTTCAGAGCGTCTGTTTCGTCCACTACACTTTGTTTGCTCATTTTTCTCGGGCGTGACCTCGTCCTGGGAGACAGAACGCAGCAGGACCGTTGGGGTTAGAAACCTTGACTACACGTTGCATCTTCGGCCGGTGAAATTTAAGCTGATTTAATCCCGGGAAAGAACCCGGGACCTGTCCTCCACTCAGATCTGTACTTCAGTTTGATCTCTCCTTTGTTCCAGCCTCGTCTGTAAATCCGCTGAAGTCGTTTCAGATCCACAGAAATCTCAGATATCAGACAAAGAATTCCCACATTCATGCACATTAGTGTGAGCGTGACCTCGGCGTGCGTGTGAAGGGCAGAGCGAGTGAAAGAGACGAATGGAGAGGACGGAGGAAGGACTGAGCTGTGAGGATTTGATGAATGTGGAGACAAAGCGAGCTCGCGTTGTTTCTCTGTTAACACACAAACCGCCGCGGAGCTCATCGAGCTGCCGCCTGCTTCTCATGCCGTGTTTACCCTCTCATTTATTTTTAATCCATCAATGGAGCCTTACAAGCCTCACCTCGAGCAGAAGGTCAGCGGGGAAAGAGAAGGAAAGAGGCAAGAAGGTGAAGTTAGGAAGGAAGGAAGGAGGCAGAGAGAAGGAGGGAGGAGGGAGGGAGGAGGAGTCACCTGATGGACACATTTGACATGACGCGCTCACTTCTTCCACCCAGTGCAACGTGTTTTATTTCTAGTACATTTCCATCCTCC
This sequence comes from Nibea coibor, assembly GCA_023373845.1. NCBI lineage: Eukaryota > Metazoa > Chordata > Actinopteri > Sciaenidae > Nibea > Nibea coibor. The sequence continues at coordinate 26,330,629 of CM041718.1, read as the reverse complement.
TGTTTGTGCGACTCGTCTATATTTAGTATTCCATTTGCTCATTTCAGCCTCTGCTCTCCCCCTCCTCTAATTTCTCCTTAACCCCTCTCCTCTCCGCTCAGCTACTCCAGGCACAAACTCTCCAAAATGGAATTGCTGTCGCCTCCGATTTAACTCAAACACTTTCCAAATCCAGCCTCACCTCCACCTTCGTTTCTTTCTTTCTTTTCTTCAACCTGTCGGATTTCTCGTTCTGAATCAGACTTTTCTGTCTTTAGGGACAAAGTTGAACAGATTTCTGTCTTTCTTTCTCTCCGTGTCGCTCAAAGCTCTTCAGAAAAACGACAGTATGGTTCCAGTTCTGAACAGTTTGAACACCGGCTGATTAAAAACAACAACAGTGGAAATTTCCCAACACGGAAATATGTGTGTCGGCTATAAAACGAGGCCAGCGTGTGAGATAATGAGGTGAATGTATGTGAACAGACGCGTCCATCCACCTGCTCCTTTTTGTTTTTGTGATGGAAAGTTTCCGATTTTCAGTTTTCACAGTTTCCTGATGGACTGCTGCTGCAGACTGTAGCTGCTGTTAGCTCCCTGGATGTGAGCTCAGCTCATAATGTTAATGTCTAACTGGGAGCTGGCAGAGCTCCTGTACTAAAGATGGAGTCCGCTAATAGGCCTGCTAAGTTAGCTGCACGGCTAACTAGCTAACAGCAGCTACAGTTTGCAGCAGTTTACTTCACTGTCCATCAGGAAACTCTGTAAATCAGAGCTGAGACCAGGAGCCCAACAGGAAGTGACCTGATTACCAGTCAGTGTAGCATCAGCAGGATTGAGCAGACGTTGGTTGGCTGTTTGTTTCAGACGGGTCAGCTGCAGCTGAGAATCATGAAACTTCTTTAGTGAAGTCTCAGACTGAGAATGTGGAGCTGAACAAAAAGAATGGGTCCACTTTAAAACACACACATTGAACAGAAGTGATGCCAGCAAGCTGTGACTTTCCAGCTAGTAAAGCGTTTTGGCCGTGTTGGACATATAGTGAAATTATGCAAGAGAGCTAAACAGGTACCAATTTGTCACGTTTTGACATTAAAATATTGTTTTTGGCTTTTGGGTTTTATAAGACTGCATCCAGCTCAAACTTCTCCTGCAGACTGTGAACTGCTGCAACAAACTTCCCCAGACTGCAGCGCCGGTTTACTGGATGTCACACTGCCTTCAGCGCTTGTCAACTTCAAACGTTAAGTCGGGAGGAAAGTGGCTGCTTCGATGCATCCGCTGACATTTCTCTCGACTTTGGAAGGTGACAGCCACCGCGGGCGGTTTGACATTCTTTAGTTAACGTGATAGCACGTGGAAAGTATAGTTTCACTGAGTACTGTAGCAGGTGGGCAGTCAGCGCACACTGCAGTGTGCACACAGGTTTGGAGTATATGGGAGTATATATGATTATTGCATGTGTGTTTCCATGGTGAATGCAGCGTAAACCTTCAGGATGCCAACAGAAACAAACAGAGTCAGACTGTAGGAAACTTTTCTGAACTTTCCTGGTGACATTTAAAAAACAGAGCGAGTAGAGCGCCGTTAGCTTCGGCGTGTTTACCTGTTTCGAGGCAGGCAGCTATAGCGGTCCATTAGCTGACTGCTGGAGAACCGAGACCGGGAACACGGCGTCTGAGGCCGACGGAGGCCGGCGTGATGTCACAGAGTACAGTCCTGAGGTTTTCTTTGCCCCCTGGCTGAGTCGGCTGATCTCAGGAAGTCACCTTGTCAGACGAGCTTCTGTTTGTCTCGGAGACTGTGTTTGAACTGTGTTTAGTCTTTGTCTTTGTGGTCACTCTCACTCGGACCTCTCAGGTCTGCTCAGTGATTCTGATCCGGTGTCCGTTGAAGACTCCGTGGAGTCGATCGATCGATCGGAGCTTTGTAGGTGGAATATAAAGCAGCAACGTCATCGTTCTGTGTCAGAGCCGGAAAAATGGTGACAAGTGTAGATTAAACTGTTCAAGCAACACGACCAGACCCGGGACTGAACAGAACCTCTGAACCAGCAGTGTCCAGTCTAAGAGTTGGTTGGTAACATTGTTGGTCCAGATGCTGCAGGACAGAGGACACACAGACCCCCTCTGTCTTTCTCTGTGTTGTTATAACAGTGCACATCTCCGCCCTGTAACACACTGGCCTCCATTCAGGTGTGTGTGTGTGTGTGTGTGTGTGTGTGTGTGTGAGTGAGACAGGCGGTGGTTAACAGGGGGGCCATTGACGGCTACGCAGAGGTCAGCTCTATCTTTACCAACATTACTAAGCAGATTTTGTGAACCAGCCTCACCGCACATCCTGTCATTTGCTCACACACCCTGACCGACCTCTCAACCACCACTCGCCTTAGTTAAATATAAACACACACACTCAGACACACACACACACACCTCTCACTAATAGGCCAAGCTGGAGGCTTAAAAATAGCCGTGCTGACACACCGTGTTCTATTCTCAGCCATGACATAATTACCGGCCGAGCAGTGACAGTGTTATTCCTCCTCAGATCTGATGATTCTGTTTTGCTTCAGGTTTTATTGTGACTATAATTACAGCCGTCCGTAACAGCGTGTGACCAGATGTGAGGCTCTAATTTTACCTGCGTACGTGCTGCATATGCTGCTAAATACAGTCTATCCTACAGAATGTAGCTATTGTCTGACAGCGGAGCGTCTGTGCTCACAGTGCTCATGGTAGTTTTCCGTGAGCGTGATGCAGCCTTTGGTCAACACGGAAACATACAGAGACGGGACTGAAAGTTTCCTGTGAAAGTTTCCTCTGTTAGTTACAGCCACAAATAATTAATTCAAATTAAATTCAAGCACTAAAGGTCAGTCCCAGATTTACTCTTGTCCGGCGGCTTCTTGTTCGTTACGTAGTGTGAGAGACGTACGACACCTGTGATCAGGTGAACGTGGATCAACAGGTCACAGACGTTTATCAGAGGGAAGTTACAGGATGTCGTATTAATGGCCAGTCTTTGGTCGTGAAGGTCGCTGATCACCGATTGCTGAGTGTTAAGGTGTCTGCAAACTTTTGGCCAGATCAAATAGTGAATAAACATGACGGCTCTCTGAGCTATAACTGTACACACAAACACACACCGGCAGGTCAGGTAGCAGCAGCTGGTCTCACCTCCGCACTGCCAAAACCAACATCCTCACCTCAGCACCTCCTCCTCCTCCCCCTCCTCCCCCTCCTCCTCCCCCTCCTCCCCCTCCTCCCAGTCTCCTGTTCTGTGTAAACAAGCTTCAAAGTTTCTGGGCTTCTTTAAGTGCAGCTCTCCTATTTGACAAGTTCCAACTGCATAAACATGTCCGTCGTTAATGTTTGCAGAGTCTGCAGGTTCCTCTGCAGTCGTTAAGCGGCAGTGAACGCACCGCTGTGCCTGTGAACGCACCGCTGTGCCTGCCAGCGCCCGTATGAACTGACCGCTCCAGAACTTTGAACTGATGAACCAGCCAAAGAGAGAAAGAATAGGACTTCTGCAGTCAGCCAAGTGCTTCAGCTGCAGTCCAGATCAATAAAACATGAACTGGATCTTGGCTGAATTTCTTCCATTAAACACTGACTTCAATGTGATGCTCAGAAGGTGAAACCAACTCAGCCAAGAAAAACACTCCAGGTTTGAAAAGATACAGATTCAGAGAACGAGTGCAGCTGGAGATGCTCACCTTGTTCATCAGAGAATATATAATCTTTAATATTAAAGAATGCAGCCTGTCAAACATCAGAGATCTGTTCGGTGGGTTCTTAGTTTAACATAGAATGCCGCAGTGTCGGATGTAATGAAAGTAACCTGCTGTGTGTGAATGTGTGTACATATTTGTTACTGTGACATTATTTCAGTTTAAACATGCAGAAACAAAAAGCTGCCCTGGAGGCCAGCAGAACATTTACAGGATCATGAATTCAAGCTTCTGGGCGGAGCGTCTCTTAAAGCACCTGGAGAAGATGTTTTTCTCTGAACGGACGTGAAAGGCGCCAAAATGAAATGAACCTTCAACAAACACAAGCGGAGAGTGTGACTCTGCTCTGCCGTGAGAAATCCCGTCATCTGCTGTTTGGTCGAAGCTGGAAAATGCAAAAAGCGTTCAGGCCGTTCGGCTGATCGATGCCAGCCATGACTAATGGTTTACGCACTTCTCGTACTCATCAATCTCAGCGACCAATCGAGGGCCACATTCTCACTGAGCGTGCTCCAATCAGGCCTCAAAGTCCTTCGTCACAGGATGAAGGATGATCATTCAGTATTATGTTGTATTTATTCGTGTTCGTTTTGCCCCTTTGGACGCCGCCAGGAAAATCTGACCTCACAGGTTTAATGCTCTTTGAATCCTTCAGTTGCACAAGTGTTTCCGTATTTTGGCAATTATCTCCTTTTTCAAGTTTCAGCTCTGTGTTTTCTCCTCAAACACTTGGAGTTCAGGCCGAGGTCAGTGCTGGAGCTGCAGGACGTCCAGCTGGGAGGGAAAACTGCATTTATTCAAACTTCTAATTAAACATTTCAGGAGTAAATGAACCTCGTCTGTGTGTTCGGGTGTTATCTGCTCACAAAATACATGCATGCAGCTACAGTTTGCATCAACAGCCACTTCATTCATTCAATTTTCTGTCAGTGAAACGTTTAAATGACGTTTTTTACCGGGAGAGAGGATGCTAACTGGCAAATGGTGGATGCGTCCATCCATCCTTTACAGACATACATTTTATTCCACTTATCCAGGATCGGGTCGGCATGGCAGCAGGTTAAGCGGGGTAATCCTGACGCCCCCCCCCCCTCTCTCTCTCTCTCCCAGCAAGATTTTCCAGCTTCTCTTGTCGAGGCTTTCCCAGGCCAGATGGGATATGTAATCCCTCCAGTGAGTACTGGGTCCACCCCTGGGTCTGCTCCCAGCTGTACGTGCCCAGAAAACCTCCAAAGGCGCCCGGTAAGCATCATAATCAGACGCCAAAACCGCCTCAGCTGGAACAAGCAGCAGCTCTGCTCCCTCCTCTCCCCGTCTCCTCGCGAAGGCCGAGCTCAGACACCCAGCGGAGAAAACTCATTTCAGTCGCTTGTATCTGTGATTTCATTCTTGTGGTCACTGCCCAGAGCTCGAGACCACAGATGAGGGTCGAAATCGAAAGCTTTGCCTTTCGGCTCAGCTCACCGCAACATTCGAGGTCAAAACCCGTATTACTGCCACACCGATCCAGTTTACTGTCACTCATCAACAAGATCCCGAGACACTTCAACTCCTTTGCTCGGGGCAACAAGTCCAAGGAACTTGACACGTGACATGAAATGGGCAAAGAGTCAAATGGTCATGAGTCATGGCAACGCCGTCCGGTCTCGTCCAGCGAGTTTCTGCAGCACCATGAAAATAAGAAGGAGCTCACACGTGTGTCTTCAACAGTGTGCTCCAGGTACAGAAATCACCTGTGCAGGTAGGGGGCGTGGCCTCAATAGTCCTGCACGTGTATCTGCATTTTTGTTTTAGTCAGGATTATGCTAAAATATATTTCCTTCAAGTTTATTCCCATAAATTCCCAACGTTGGCATTTTTCATGTTTTCACCTCATGCGGCGCCTTCTCTCTGCGTGGCGTGGCGTGGCGTGGCGTGGTACACCTCCACAGTTTGCTGTACGTCCTGTGTTTGTTCCTGCATTGAGCTCTCTCTAGCATCATTTCAGGACGTTAGGTTAGTTTAAATATTAAACTTGATCCAGTATCAAAGCTCTGGTTGTCGTGTTAGTTTAGATCTTAAACTTCTTGTTGAGGAGTATGTTTGGTGTCTGCGTGCCGTGACTGGTTGTTTCGTAGCCGCAGGAGAGTTTTTGTCCTGATTCGCTGAGTTTTAATGCACACAGTCTTTCGTCTCCAAAGATACAAAAGTTAGCAGATGAGCCTCAGTGAGATCGAGGAGCGCTGCGTTTGATCGAGCACCAAAGATTTCACAGGAATCTCTCAGGATTCAGAGGCTTCTTCTCTTCTCTGTTCTCCAACACAGAGAACAATCAGGCCTCGGCTTCAACAAACGTCGTATCTCGCGTCACGTTTGAAGAACTCGTCTTTCTGACTCATACTAACTGAGTAAATAAAGTTTTCTGCACTCAGTCAGCATTTCTGTTCACACTTCTTAATCAGTGTGTGGCTGACACGTTGCTGCCGTCTGCCTCGTCTCTGTCAGGACCTCCGTCTCAAGGCTGTCCATCCTGAGAGCCCGCTGCGCTCACACACACACACACACACAGACACACACACACACACACACACATACACGACCAAGATAGTACTGCTGATTGGTGCGTTATCAGTATATAAGCATTGAGCCTTGACACAGATCAGTGTGCAGTTTGGACGGGTGAGGAGTGTCACTGCCCCCAGACAGACGTGAGTCAGAGCTGAGTCAGCAGTTTGGCTGCAAACATGAAGAACGAAACGCTGAACCTTCACGACTTCACCGTGACACCTTTTGAGTTCACCTCAGTCAAACGGATGAATTTATGACTTTCCACAAAACTGCAGTTGACGTCTGACGTCTGCGTGGACTTCTGCCTGGACGTCTGCGTGGACGTCTGTAAGGACGTCTGCGTGGACGTCTGCCTGGACGTCTGCGTGGACGTCTGCGTGGACGTCTGCCTGGACAGCTGTCGAAATGTCTGAAAATGCTTCAGCAGCTACTGAGCTTCTTGTTGAGTCTGTTTTAGACTTCTCTGTGCAGGTGTGAAAAGCTTGACGTCTGTCTTTCAGCCTTTCATTTCACCAACCACTAAAAGTCAGTCCCAGATTTCCTCTTGTCCGGCGGCTTCTTGCTCGCTCTGTCCGCAGAGGCTGCTGAGCTCGGTTACATCGCTCAGCATTTCATTAACATTTTTATCGTGCTGCTGTAGCAGCCTCCACTCTTCTCTTCTGGTTCAGCCTTTCCACCAGATGTTGGAACCTGCTGCTGGGATTTAATCCCATTCAGCCACAGAGAGCATCAGCGAGGTCCAACACTGAGCCCGGGTGATAAGATCTGGCTCACAGTCAGCGTTCCAGTTGGCGCTGGACAAGGTTTAGGTCAGGGCTCGGTGCGGGCCAGTCAAGTTCTTCCGCACCGGGCTGGGAAAACCACAAAGAGAACACTACTACTATTGTACACTGTATTAAGACTTCTCTGTGAGACGTACACAAATGCACGAGGACAACGTGTCCAACATTTGTGTCCACTTATCAGAGCGTCAGTGAGAGACAGAGGCTGGCAGAGCTGAAGACGTTTCTTTCTGCCACATGCGGCCTTATAAGGCTGCTGGACTCGCCCGGTCTGGTCCGAGGAAGCCGAGGGCCTCGTTAAGGAATTCAGCAGAACCAAAATAAAGTCAACATTTATTGAGCGTTAAAGAAAACTGAATATGAAAGGAAAGGAGTAAAGGATGAGGGGGGAGGAGAGGCGGACCCCGCCTCGCCAGCATACTGCGTTGTTATTTTTGGGAGCTGTGAATGGAGCTGTTATAGTGCAGCTATGGGCGGTGTGTGTTCGTATATTGTGTGTGTGTGTATGGCCTTCGTCTGGAGCGAGCGGGCCGCTGGCATGTGAGGAGGAACACCTGTGACTTTTACAGTAAATGGAGCTTCGGTGGAGCTCGCAGACAGAGCTGCACTTCACTGCTCGGCATGTGCCGTCCAGATGAAACGTGTCACCTTATGGAGGGAGTTACGCTCGGATCCTCGACTCACCACGGAAAGGTCTGCGCTCAGACCAAGAAACCGCCAGACGTTTCAGGAACTCAGCTCGTTAGCTTTCTTCCTCATCAGTCATCAGGTCCGATCGCTGCGCTGAAGACGTTCACAGGTCAAAAATGGGTCTAGGTTAGCTTAGCATAAAGACTGGAACTAGCTCCTTCGAAACACCACAGAGTCCAACTGAAATTCACACTGCAGAACAGAAACACAGTGAAGTTTAATCTGGTTTGTGCACGATGGTTTAAGTTGGAGAAAGCCAGCTTTGGTTAGAGACACAGATGAACCAGAGTGAGCGAGCGTTTTGAGTTGGAAGTGAGCAGGATCCATGAACGTCATGGCTGACCTCCAGCACGATCCTTTTCTCTCAACCAAAGCTGTTAAAAGCACCAGAGAGGAAGTCAGTGTACCAACAAGGTCGTGAGATCCGTCATGTGATCCTCAGACGTCTCAGAAATTTTGTGCCAATCCATCTTGCAGATGAGTGGAAAGTTTTTGACCTTTTGGTTGGACGATAAGATTCAGACTTTAGAGACTGAAGCAGATTTCAAATCAAGAAAACATAATTCAGCAAAGTGGGTGTTGTAATATTGATATATGCACTACGTGAGCTATGCACTGATACATATGGAAGAGATACAGAGACATAAATCAGACGGTGATGATTCAGGTGTATGCAGATACAGCAGGAGATGTTCAGCCTGTCGTATAAGTATTCAGACATGTATGCAAATACAGTGTAAATATGCAGTACATGCAACAGAACTGCACACACACGCACTCCGCAGTACACACTTTAAACCTGTGTAATGTGTGTATGTACAGTACCTGCATATACATCACCTATGTATTCCCCCGGGTGTAGTTTGTGCTCTATTTTGCTTAGTGTGCAATCTCTGCAATCTGGTCACAATACCTCCTCCTCCTCCTCCTCCTCCTCCTTCATGTGCTCCCTCTTTCCTCTGTCCTTTCACCGGCCCGGTGCCCTCCCCGGCATGCCTGCTGATTCAGACCTCATCACGACTTATTAGCAGGGTGGTAAATATTCGCTGGGCTGTGCCCGGGGTTGGCACGGCGGCCAGCTGCAAACTCATTATCACTTTATTATTCTCTGTGTCTGTCTCTAATTTATTCCCCTGCTGCCGCTACAGTGCTCAGTGACTGCCTGCTGTGCCTGGAGAGCATGCCCAGACCTCCTCCTCCTCCTCCTCCTTAATTCTGCTGAGGAGCTGTGGGAAGATGAAGGTGGGGTGGTGGGGAAGTATTGGAGAGAAAATTGTGGTTATTGGGGAGAGATGGATGGAGCATATGGAGGTGTAGAGGGATGGATGGAGGTTTAGGCAGCTCATTATAGTGATGCTGATTTGGGAGAAGGGGAGTCAACCCGCTGTAGGGAAGTGACCCTGAAAGCCAGATAAGTCAGCACTCTGCCTGTTTTTGTACTCAGCCAGAGAATACACACACACACACACACACACACACACACACAATATGTCTTCTGTACATTTGGACTCCATTAGCTACCGTGCAGCTGTCATCAACAGGTAAATCTGTTTCCACGTCCTCCTCCAGCAGCTCGGTTCAGCTCAGGAATGATGATGATTCATCAGCCACGAGCTGCAGGGAGAGAGTCACGCACCACCGCAGAGTAACGGAGACGAGCGGGTTAATTAAAAGGCAATTAGTACTAATAAATAGATTATCTTCTTGTCTAATCGGGGATGTGTTATTTCAATCAATTTAATTAAAAGAATGCAACAATTATCTTATCGCTGGATTATTTAGTATGAATCTATTCATTCATTTATCAGCCTGAGCTGAACGTGTGCAGTAAACGAACACTTTAAATGTTCCGTCTTTATTCGAGCATGTAATTGTCAGTGCGGATCGGGCACTTTCAAATTTTCGTAAAACTTTTTACAGTTTCAGCAGTTTATTGTATTTTTAAGACGCCTCGGGGGGATTTTCAATTCACAGTCAAACCAACACATTTTTTCAAGGCTGAGAGTTCCAGTTTATTTAGTCAGAGTATTTTTCCACCAGGACACTGAAGATTTGTGGAGACGGCTGTAAAACAAGATTTAGACCTCACGTTGGGAAATAGAACAACAACTCGTGGCTCGAAGCTGCGTCGACTTTCAGAGAAATGTCTGTTAAAAATTAGTTGCACTCAAATAAAACTAAAAAATAAGTTTTCCTTTGATTCATATAATCCTGACTGCCCTGAGTTTTATTTACCTGTTAAAAGAAATTTGAAAATCAGTTTAAATTCAGAAGCTCCGACTTGATAAAAATGGTGATTCCCTCATGTCGCTCACCTTCAGTTTTTACAGACTCCTGAACTCTAACTCTGGATTTCATGACGTACAAACTGTTCTGCTCTCTGACCTCATTGTTCACTCATCTGTATTTCACTTTGCAGTTTATGTTCTCCTAATAACTGAACGAGGCAGTAAAGTTCTTCTTTTGTAAGGATGCAAATACAAAATAGTTTTATTGGAGAGATGAAACATTGATTTTATGGACAGTTTATCCAATAGTATTAAAGTCATTTTGAGGGTTTCAGTTTGACTCACTTATTGTGTTTTGTGTGCCACACCAGTGCCTTTGATAGTGTGTGAATGGGAGCATGCTCACAGGACGTAAAGACCCAGAGAGAACACACACACACACACACACACACAGAGTGTCACCATATTAGCTGCTTTGACTTTGCTGTGGAAAGTGCAAAGCAGTAATTAAGAGTCCCGTTAGGCTGTGAGAGCGTGTTAATTAACAGCTCCTTAAACACAAACATTTAGCTCTGTCTGACGCTCTCAGCAGTCTTCCTGAGAGGCGAATGTCAGCCAGCGACAGATATAAAACAGGCGAGCTGTGTAGCTACGAGGATGCTCGCAGAGAAACCCACACAGAAATGTCTGCGAGCGCCGACACGATCTAAAGCTGCTTAAAAGAGGGAAGGACTGAGGGCTGCAGTCATCAGCTCAACAAGAGTCAACACAACTCAACATGAGACATGAAATGAGCAAGTTTCTGCATCTTAAAGGAGCTTTTCCTCACCACTGTCACCAAGTGCTTGCTCACGGCGTGAGCTGTTTAAATTACATTATAAAGAGTACGAGCTAGACCTGCTGCTGTGCAGAGTGTCATTAGATAACTTCTTGGTTTTGTGTTTCAGCGTGTAATCCCACTGTGTTCAGCTGTACTCGAGTATTTGTTCTGCTTCTTGCTCGCTCACTCTCTCATTTTCTCTTCTTAGCTTCCTCCGTCAGTGTCCTATTCACTCTCTTCTCCTCTGCCATCATGTCCATAGAAGCTGCTGAGCCTGATTACCTTGCCCACCCACCCAGCTCCTGTTCTGGCACGACATTGGCTCTGCTCCGTCAGTATTCCTCCATGGCCCAAAATTCATTTATTTACAGGTTATAACTGAGAGAAGCAGCTGTAGACGTGAATAAACTGGGCGATTAAAATCAGCAGTTGATTCTTATCCAGGATTTAAAATGAACTCAGCATGATGCAAAACCACTGTGCATTCATTCAGTGTATCTGCACGGTAAGTGCAGTGTTGTTGAGATGAATTTACTGTGCTGTTGGCTTTGAGTGTTCCTGTACTATAAATCCTGTTGAGGTGCAGGTGGATGTAGTTATTGTGCTGTGGGTGGAGGAGGATGTAGAGGGTGGGGGAGTGGAACTGGAGCAGCTGCTCCTTTCTTGGCGGAAAAAAAACAACAAAAAAATTGGGAGAAACTGACAAAAATCCAAAATATGTTTGATGATATATAACTGCGATGAATTTTAATATGATGTTGATCTTTAAAGATTGAATCCTGGGTGTTTTCATCATGACATCACATATGACAGAGATCATGAGGACACAGATGGAGCGTGCCTCTTTGTCTCCTCATCCATACGTTGAGCTGAAGTCTCTTATGAAGCTCTATTGTTCTCTGCCAGCTGTCCTGGTCCAGATCTGTAGATTAAAGTCATTAATCTTGTCAAACAACATACCTGCAGATATCTCACGCTCATGATGTTGCAGATGAAGTGTCTGCGACAAGTGCTGGATCCCTCTGAAGCCCTGATAAAGCTCTGTTAATTGATATGCTAATTTGATGTGTTTCGTGGTTTCTGTATGATCAATGCAGGATGAGCTCGTACGAGGCAATTAACTTCTGTGATGGTGCAGAGACGCTTTGAACAAAAGACTGACGTGTCTGTGTGCGCATGCATGCATGCTTTGGTGGTGGCAGCAGCAACGGATGGTTGTACGGTTAAAGGGAAAATATGGCTCTTTGTCTGAGTTCTGGTCACAGCATGTTTGCCCTTTTATTTTCCACAGTGGATGATTTATATTCTATGTGCAATTAGCAAAATCAAAGTACCTCAACAAAGAGTAAATACTTGTACTAATATTCACGTTTATTTACATTTATTTTGTGCCGCGGCCTTCTACTTTAAATAACTTCAGATTTGATGGCTGGACTCTGTGCTCCTCCAATCAGCATCCTCGGGTCTCATCAGCTGGTACCAATCAGGGACAAGCGGCCACATGCCTAGCTTAGCATACGCAATAAACACGTAACACAAAAATGATGAATGTGACGATGACAATGACAACAATGACTGACAACGACTACAAAGATGATGATGATGATGATGCTGATGACGCTGATGACGATGATGATGACAAAGACGGTGGACAAGATGACGACAATGGCGATGATGATGATGATGACAATGACGATGATGGTGATGACAATGATGACGACGTTGATGATGACGACGTTGATGATGACGATGGTGATGACGGCTACGAAGATAACGACGGTGATGACGACGACGACAATGATGAGGACGACATGATGATGACAACGATAATGACGGCGACGGTGATGACGACGATGATGACGACGGTGATGACGACGGTGATGACGAAGACGACAATGATGATGACGACGACGTTGATGACGACAACGGTGATGACGATGATGATGGCGGCGGCGGTGATGACGGCGATGATGATGACGGTGATGGCGACGATGACGATGACAACAATGATCATGATGACGACGACGCTGACGACAATGGTGATGGCGACGATGGTGATGACAACAATGACGGCAACGACAATGATGACGACAATGACGACGATGACAATGACGGTGATAACGACGATGATGATGATGACGACGATGACGGTGGTGATGACGACAATGTTGATGACGATGACGGCGGTGATGACGACGACGGTGATGACGACGATGACGACGACGGTGATGACGACGATGACGGTGGTGATGACGACGATGACGACGACGGTGATGACGACGATGACGACGATGTTGATGACGACGATGTTGATGACTACGTTGATGGCGACGATGACGATGACGGTGATGACGACGATGATGGCGGTGATGACGTTGATGACGACGATGACAACGACGGTGATGATGACGATGTTAATGACGACAATGTTGATGACGACGATGACGGCGGTGATGATGACAATGTTGATGACGACGATGACGACGACGTTGATGATGACGATGACGACGGCGGTGATGATGACGATGACGACGACGTTGATGAAAACGACGTTGATGATGACGACGATGATGACGACGGTGATGACGGTGATGATGACGATGTTGATGACGACGATGAAGACGATGACGACGACGGTGATGACGACGACGTTGATGACGATGATGACGACGATGTTGATGATGACGGTGATGAAGACGATGTTGATGACAACGATGACGGCGGTGATGACGATGATGACGACGATGTTGACGACGTTGATGACGATGACGACGACGGTGATGACGATAATGTTGATGGCGACGATGTTGATGACGATGTTGATGACGATGACGACGACGATGTTGATGACGACGGTGACGGTGGTGATGACGATGACGACGTTGATGACGACGATGACGGCGGTGATGACGACGACGGTGATGATGACGACGATGTTGATGACGACGACGTTGATGACGACGACGTTGATGACGACGATGACGTCGACGGTGATGATGACGATGATGATGACGATGTTGATAACGACGATGACGGCGGTGATGACGACGATGTTGATGACGACGATGTTGATGACGACGATGACGACGACGTTGATGATGACGACGGCGGTGATGATGACGATGTTGATGACGACGATGACGGCGGTGATGACGATGATGATGACGGTGATGACGACGACGTTGATGACGACGACGTTGATGACAATGATGTAGATGACGACGATGGCGGCAGTGATGACGATGATGACGACGACGATGATGACGACGATGACGGCGGTGATGGCGACGATGATGACGACGGTGATGACGACGACGTTGATGACGACGATGACGACAACGGTGATGATGACGATGTTGATGACGATGTTCATTGTTCATCAACGTCGTCGTCATCACCGTCGTCATCATCACCGTCGTCGTCATCGTCGTCACCGCCATCATCGTCGTCATTAACATCGTCGTCATCACCGTCGTCGTCATCAACATCATCGTCATCACCGTCGTCGTCATCGTCATCATCGTGGTTGTCATCATCGTCATCAACGTCGTCGTCATCATCGTCGTCATCATCGTCATCACCGTCGTCATCAACATCATCATCATCACCGTCATCGTCATCATCAACATCGTCGTCATCACCGTCGTCGTCATCAACATCGTCGTCATCACCGTCGTCATCATCACCGTCGTCGTCATCGTCGTCATCATCGTCATCAACGGCGTTGTCATCACCGTCGTCATCAACATCATTTTCATCACCGTCATCGTCGTCATCATCGTCATCAACGTCGTCGTCATCACCGCCGTCATCGTCGTCATCAACGTCGTCATCATCACCGTCATCACCGCCGTCATCAACATCGTCATCACCGCCGTCATCAACATCGTCGTCATCGTCGTCATCAACGTCGTCGTCATCAACATCGTCGTCATCATCGTCGTCATCAACGTCGTCATCATCATCGTCATCAACGCCGTCTTCGTCGTCATCACCGCCGTCATCATCGCCATCAACATTGTCATCATCACCGCCATCGTCATCATCATCATCGTCATCACCGTCGTCGTCATCACCGCCGTCATCGTCGTCATCATCATCATCGTCGTCATCACCGCCGTCATTACATCATCATTGTCGTCATCACCGCCGTCATTATCGTCGTCATTACATCATCATTGTCGTCGTCGTCATCATCGTCATCACCATCATCATCATCGTCGTCATCACCGTCGTAATCATCATCGTCGTCGTCATCACCGCCGTCGTCATCACCGCCGTCGTCATCACCGTCATCATCATCGTCGTCATTATCGTCATCATCACTGCCATCGTCATCACCGTCGTCGCCATCACCGTCGTCATCATCATCGTCATCAACGCCGTCTTCGTCGTCATCACCGCCGCCATCATCGCCATCAACATTGTCATCATCGTCGTCATTGTCGTCATCATCATCGTCGTCATCATCACCGTCGTCATCATCGTCGTCACCACCGCCATCGTCATCACCGTCGTCGTCGCTATCATCGTCGTTGTTGTCATCGCCGCCGTCATCATCGCCGCCGTCATCATCGTCGTCATCACCGCCGTCGTCATCACCGTCATCATCATCGTCGTCATTATCGTCGTCATCACTGCCATCGTCATCACCGTCGTCGTCATTGCTGCTATCATCGTCGTTGTTGTCATCGTCGTCGTCATCACCGTCGTAATCATCATCGTCGCCGTCATCACCGTCGTCGTCACCGTCGTCGTCATCACCGTCATCATCATCATCGTTGTCAGCACCGTCGTCACCACCGCCATCGTCATCACCGTCGTCGTCATCGTCGCTATCATCTTTGTTGTTGTCATCGTCGTCATCATCGCCGCCGTCATCATCGTCGTAATCATCAGCGTCGTCGTCATCATCGTTGTCATCACCGTCGTCACCACCGCCATCGTCATCACCGTCGTCGTCGCTATCATCGTCGTTGTTGTCATCGCCGCCGTCATCATCGTCGTCATAACCGTCGTAATCATCATCGTCGTCGTCATCGTCGTCATCACCGCCGTCGTCATCACCGTCATCATCATCGTCGTCATCACTGCCATCGTCATCACCGTCGTCGTCATTGCTGCTATCATCGTCGTTGTTGTCATCGTCGTCGTCATCACCGTCGTAATCATCATCGTCGCTGTCATCACCGCCGTCGTCACCGTCGTCGTCATCACCGTCATCATCATCATCGTTGTCAGCACCGTCGTCACCACCGCCATCGTCATCACCGTCGTCGTCATCGTCGCTATCATCTTTGTTGTTGTCATCGTCGTCATCATCGCCGCCGTCATCGTCGTAATCATCAGCGTCGTCGTCATCATCGTTGTCATCACCGTCGTCACCACTGCCATCGTCATCACCGTCGTCGTCGCTATCATCGTCGTTGTTGTCATCGCCGCCGTCATCATCGTCGTCATAACCGTTGTAATCATCGTCGTCGTCATCGTCGTCATCACCGCCGTCGTCATCACCGTCATCATCATCGTCGTCATCATCGTCGTCACCACCGCCATCGTCATCACCGTCGTCGTCGCTATCATCGTCGTTGTTGTCATCGCCGCCGTCATCATCGTCGTCATCACCGTCGCCGTCATCACCGCCGTCGTCATCACCGTCATCATCATCGTCGTCATTATCGTCGTCATCACTGCCATCGTCATCACCGTCGTCGTCATTGCTGCTATCATCGTCGTTGTTGTCATCGTCGTCGTCATCACCGTCGTAATCATCATCGTCGCCGTCATCACCGCCGTCGTCACCGTCGTCGTCATCACCGTCATCATCATCATCGTTGTCAGCACCGTCGTCACCACCGCCATCGTCATCACCGTCGTCGTCATCGTCGCTATCATCTTTGTTGTTGTCATCGTCGTCATCATCGCCGCCGTCATCATCGTCGTAATCATCAGCGTCGTCGTCATCATCGTTGTCATCACCGTCGTCACCACCGCCATCGTCATCACCGTCGTCGTCGCTATCATCGTCGTTGTTGTCATCGCCGCCGTCATCATCGTCGTCATAACCGTCGTAATCATCATCGTCGTCGTCATCACCGCCGTCGTCATCACCGTCATCATCATCGTCGTCATTATCGTCATCATCACTGCCATCGTCATCACCGTCGTCGTCATTGCCGCTATCATCGTCGTCGTCATCACCGTCGTAATCATCGTCATCATCGTCGCCGTCATCACCGCCGTCGTCATCACCGTCATCATCGTCGTCGTCATCATCGTCGTCGTCATCATCGTCACCACCGTCATCACCACCGTTGTCGTCAGTGTCATCATTGTCATCGCTATCATCGTCGTCATCACCTCTGTCGTCGTCATCTCCGTCATCATTGTCATTTTCGTCATCATCGTCATTGTCGTCTTTCCTCTCTGGGCCTCTGTACATTTTTCATTCATTCACTAAAATAAAAACCTCAGATGTACCTCAGATTTTTTTAGCACTCCCAAAAGATTTTGAGCACTAAGTGTTCAAAATGTGTTTGGCAGTCGCAGCAGAGTGCAAAGCAAAGACGGTTGATGGTTAATGGGGCCCTGAGCTGCAGACCATGACCGGCCTCTCTCAGACTTTAAGTCCTGGAGTTCAGAGTACTTGGCAGTTTTCCTAATTGTCTGTCTGACTGTTGACTTTTCATAATGTTTTTTTAGTTTTGCTCTCCAGGGCCGTACGGAGCCATGCAAGGCCAACTGTAGCTTCAAAGCAAAGCCTTAAATTCTTCCACTAATATAACATCGGATTGATTCTTTCTGCAGCTAAAGCACATGATGGCTAGACATTGGAATAATGTCTTAGCACTGTGACACAAAAGTTTAAGTCATAAATAAAAGTTTATAAAAAACTTTCTCCAACTTATTTGTTGATACCTTTATGAATTTATGAATTCAGAATTGTGATGCAGCATTTTGATGCTGTCCCAGTTTGCACTCACACTGCAGCTCAGCGGTCCCTGTTTACTCCCTGTACAACCATTTCTCAGTTTGTCCCGTCAACAGAGCAGGTTGATTTGAAACTGACTGAATGTCTATCCGGCTTTGGTGACAACTGAGGATGACAAATGTTTTTTTTTTATTTTAGGTTTTTCAAAAGCACCCACACATGCTTGTTGTACTGTCACAGTCCACTGTTGGTAATGTAGTAATGCACGTGTGTGTGCTATGTTATTGACCCAGTGTAGGTGGCAGCATGCACCACGCTCTGTGTGTTTGTGTGAGTGAGATGGCAAAGACAAATATCAACATTTGGTGCATCCTGTATTAAAGTAGATCTATTGTGTGTGTGTGTGTGTGTGTGTGCGCTCTCCTGTGATTTGATTGGCACATGTCACACACGTCCGTCAGCCAGTAAAAAATGAAAATGGAACATTTAAATGGCGGTTATTCATGCCCTGCTGCTCTGTTTAATGTCTCGCAGAGATCTAATTACAGCCGCTCTGAATCTCGCTCCCCGCTTTTAATTAACACGCAGAAAAAAAAGAGAAATGGAGCAAAAATGTAAAATTAATTGAGTGGAATTTGTAATTCAAAGTGCTTGAGGAAAAAAAAGGAGATCAGATACGAGTCTGTACTTTCTTAAGAGTTGCCTCCCGCAGGGTTTCCCAGCCTGTGTTTCAAGGTTTTTGTGTTGTTTCAGCGAGGGGCCGTGGCCTCCATTTTCAAATGAAGCATCAGAATGAAGTTTTACACAGAGCCGAATAATAATGTGGATTCTTGCTGGGAGAATAGAAGCATCTTAATAAGTGAGGGCGGCTGGCGGAGGAGGCCACTCTCTGAATGCAGCAGGCAGGAATCATTTCTAATCACTCAAACTCACACACTATTGATTTCAGCTGACGAGTTCACTTACGCACACACACAGTTAATGGACTTTATTCCACTCAAGTTGTTTTTCCAAAGAAAGTTTCAGTTATAAATAATTCTTTGTTAGGCGGATGGAAAAAAAGACATGAAATCTACCCCACAGTGTGACTAATATTATTATTAAGATATGATGTCTGCAGTTCAGTCAGCAAGCTGATAATAAACAACAACAACAGATTTGTTTTAGTCTTTGTACAAATGCAGCGATCAATGAACAGATTCAGTCTATTCAGAAGGAAAAGCAGCAGCAAAGTCAAAGTATTCAACAATGAAGTTCAAATTAAAAATGGAATCACAACTGAAGTGACAGCATCGTCGTCACTGACGTCATCGTATTCATTATCATCGTCATCGCCTTCATCGCTGTTGTTGTCATCGACGCCATCATCATCAACTTCATTGTCATCGACGCCATCATCAGCATCGTCGTTGTCAACGTCATTGTTGACGTCGTCGTCGTTAGTTAATACTAATTTGTGAAGCGTATATATGTTTATAAACGGTGTCTGAAAGGTTTCAAAATAAGATACAGACAATCATGTTTGTATTTCAACAAAATATTTTCTTTATTCTGCAAGAGAACTGAATATGGTGGAGCTCCACTGATAAACGTACATGAGTTCAGCTCATAAACAAATGGTAGAATCTACAACCAACAAACTACTGCAACCGATACGAGAAAGTAAACGTGAACTGTGATGGGCCAAAAAACCGTTTCAAAGAGAGAGAGAATACCAAGAGAAGCCGGCAGCAGATATGGCATAAAGGTAACACTGAGAAAGACAAGCAGCTACAGTCGAGTCAGACAGACGGACTCAATCAATGAACTCTGACTTTTTACACCAACGTTAAAGACCCCAAATCATTCAGTCTTCACACCTGAAGTTTTGTAGACGTCTTCTGCAGCGTTCACCACAAATGACCTCGTGTTGCAATAAGACTTCACTTCACTTTCAGAACATTAAGAACAACTTCCGCATTGACCTGCTGCGACAACCGTAGGCGCAAATACGGTCATCTTTCTCCGCGTTACGTCGTTATAGCGTTTTAAACAACTGACACAAAAAGGACTGGAAACTTGTTTCAGCTGTAAAGCAGTGATGTTAAATTTGCTATATTAAATTTAGATCTGAATACACCATAAACAGACAAATAACAGTTGTTTTTTTTTTCCAAAGACATCTTTTTTAAACCATTTTTTCTTTTATACACAAAAAACAACAGTCAAGAGTACCAAATATGCATGCTGGATCTGTACGTATGTCAAAAAAGGGGACGGGGGAGGGTCGGGGTGTCATATACACTTTTTTTTAAAACCTTTTTGTCTTTTTTAAGTTCTTTATTTTCATATATATATAAGAAGCTGTTACTCCTCGAAGCTGTGCTGGGTACTGTGATCAGATAAGCAGTGTGGTAAGAACACAACGACGACTCCTCGGTGAGAATCACAAACATATTCAAACCTGGCTGCAAATAAAACTTTGCAGAACTGCTTGAGGGTGAGTAGTAGTATCTGTAGTAATAATCGTAGTATTAGAGGAACAACAGACAGTTGCTATTTTAACAGTCCTGGGGTGGTAGTGAATATAAACACTCAGAAAAAAACAGGTAACAGTAGGCTTATTGTACCTTTTTGTTACAGACTGCACCTTTTGTATGAATCAAAATGTTATTTTCTGAGAGGTGAACGTACGCCTGTTTCCTGGAGTTACTTGAGTTAGAGTTGAGTTTTCCAAAAGTGAAAACTCAACTAAACAGTCTGTAAAAGTAAACTTGACAAAACAGATATTTTGGTTTGTCCCACTAACCCTCCTATACTGCTTTTCTTTCCACCTCTTAGCACAACAATGAGCTAAAAAACCTCATTCAGAAACACCTGTACCGTGACGGGGGTCGATGCACCTGAGGGAAACACTCGCCCCTCCATCACGAACCCCTCGCTGACAGAAAAGGGAATATTGCATGTTGTGGCGGAGTGAGACGTGAAGGGAAGTCGTCCTGCAGAAAGCTCAGATACGTAAGTGACTTTACACACTATCGCTTAAAGACATCACGTTAAAATATTTTTGTCCCTGTTGACCTTCCGTATCTTGTGAAACGTTGGTCCAATACAGAAAAGAAGATAAATTTTGTCTGTCTGGTGTAAAATGAACTTTAAGTCCCTGAAGTTCCAAAAAAATGAGACTGAATCTTAAATTTTGTAAATTATCCAAAATTTTGGGCGAACAAACTTGTGAACTTGATCTGAAATGAGATTTCTGCAGGACGTGTTCAACCAAATAAAATAACAAAGAAACAAAAATCTAAACTCCAGCTACGGTCATGTGCAAATATACTAAGTATAGTGTGAGTGAGAAAGCTGTGGCTTTTTTTGGACTGATTTTCAAATCCTCAAACAGAAGTCAGTTTATATGAACAAACTGAAGAGTGCAGATTGAGTTAACTCTGACTGATTGACTGGGACATCATTGAACAAGGATTTTAAAAAAAACAAAAAAACAGTTTCTTCCTGACGTGCCACAAAAAAAACAAAAAAAAAAACAGTACCTGTATGAACTTGTCTCAAAAACAGATCAACCGACAATTCTAGCAAGCCGTACTCATTCACGCGACAGTTTCATCTTCTGAGTTGTGATATTATCAAGGCAATGGAGATAAAAACATCCCAATGATCGACAACTGAAGGATTAACGAGAACTGAAATCTTTGGTCTGAATGTTTTTTGGGGGGTTAAAATAATGAACAGTCAAAGAACAGCGACTACGACTCAAGACAAACCCTTCAAACTTAATAATCTTTAACCTTTATATATACGATAAACGCGACATCTGTTTAAAATGTGAGTCGTGATGCGTACGCGGACATCACGGGTAAATATTAACACAAGTCTCTTGTAGATGATAAATGTGTGCAATTTCAGACAAGCCCTCGGTGAAGGAAAAGATCCGAACATATCTCTGAGAAAAGTTTTTCAAAAAAAGTTTTCGCCTCGTCCTTCTTCCCTCCTAAAAGTAGCTCTACGTCTGCCTGTAACGAATACTGTACATCTGTCATAAAACTCTTAAAAACCTCGGCCCTGCTCACCATAAAACAAAAAGGGAACTCGTCGTTTTTTTGTTTTTTTTCTTTAATAAATGTATATTTTCATATAAAGACATTCAACAGTGAGCAATGCAATATAGTTCAAGTAATAGAGTCAGGGAGTTTTTTTGAGTTCCCTATTCGATAACAAAAAATAAAACCTTCGACTTTGTGGTGATGGAGGGGAAGGAAAGACTATGACATCCTTTTTGGTGATGATGTTGCGTCTACGCTACAGGAAGCAATGAAGGACAAATGACTGGAAAGTGAGGAAACTGAAAAGTCAAAGTCGTGGGGGATCTAGCTTAATCGGCTGAGAGTGATTCTTTTTTTTAAGCATCAATGTGAGAAAAAACCCTGATTTATTTCTATTTTTCTTCAAATCGCTGGCTTTGTTGTGTGGTAGTTTTTTTTTTTTTTTAACGGTAAACTTGAAACACCTGAGGGTTAATGACTGGAAACGTGACGGAGACGTTAAAAAAAGAAAAGAAAGGGGGCCTGCATTTCCGATAAGCACCTGGAGAGTGTTTGGAGCTTCTCGTTTCCGTTACGGATGAACATGACGGCGGTGCTTCAAAGAAGGAGAACTACAAAAAACACAACTTTGGACCCGGACTGAACCTTTTTTTTGTACATTCAAGATTATATCAACAAACCCCGCCCTGCCGTCCCGTTAGTCCACGAGGACAAAGACTGACGTCATGGAAGGACGGAAACAGAAAAAAAGCTGTGTCCCAATTCAGAGGAGGGTTAAAGGTTTTAAATGTGGAAATGAAATTCAAATCCAAAAAACCAAAAAGGAGTCCGGTATCAGTATCCGTACGTGCCCAATACTTGACAAAAAAAAAATCTAAAGATTTACCCTGAGGCACCACATTAATACTTGTAGCCGGGACCTGTTGTAAAGGTAAGCAGTTATGAAACTGCAGAAGTTTGCAACAGTGCCTCAAAAATATAAAATCCTGACATTTATTGACTAAATAAGTTTATCTGAAATGGGACACGGCGACCATCCTCTCTGCCGTTTCGTCTCTCCGTTCTTTTCCTGGCAGTTCGCCTGCAGCTAAATCCAACTTGCCGTGTTCTCGTCTACTAATTTTTTTAAATTAAACTTTGTTTTTTGTCTTTAGGAAGCTGACACGCCAATCTGGTCCAACCTCGCCAAGGACGCCATCGGACAAAAGTCAAGTCATGGTAAGTTCTGTAGGTTTCCGTATAAGACATCGCCAAAACATTTTTAGACTTTAGGCTGAGGTGGAGATGATTTCTTAGAATTTGCCAACAGATTATGACAATATTGCTTCCTCAAAGCAGAAAAATGTTGGATTACCGGAAGCGGTAATGTTCTCGTTACATCTTTTTTTGGGATATTTGTGTAATCCCAGTTGACGGAAACAAAAACTTTGTTTTTCCGTTGCCAAATTTTCGTAGATTTAAAACAGGCCAAACTGGATCAAGTACTGCTGGCTTCAGACACGCCAAGCTGGGTCAGTCTCTGGTACCGTTAACTATCAATGGCTTTGAGCTCCACAAACCTGACCTCCCTCTACCTATAATGCTGAGCGGACTCTCTCAACAGCCGGGCTGAGATAATGGCAATACCGTCACAAAAGATTGCGACACTGTTTAGTTGTGTTGAGGAGGACGTTGAGACGGGGGTTACGATAAAACACATGGTGGGTACAACCAATGTTGTATCATTCACTCCTCAAACGATGGCCTTTCTTCCTTCAACCTGATACACTCCTTCAAACGTACCTGTGTGTGGTCCATACACTCTGATGCTGGCTTATCAAACTGTGAAAAAACACCACAGACGACAGACGGGGAAGGTGGGACGGTGCTTTTGTCTGACTTTGTAACCAGCATCGTCGTTTTTAAACGTTTTTTGGTTGACGCCCTCGAGAATCATCCTGTAAGAAAATTAATTGAGAACAGCTGCCTTTATCTGGGGTCGCGACATCAACGCCTCCCTCCCTCCCTCCGGCAGCGATAGGTCGACCCCCCTCCCACCCAAAAATACAACAGCCAATCAGTAATAATCTCCAGGAAGAACCGAATGCAACTTTTTTATGTTTTTCTCGTCAGTTTTTTCAAGATGTTTTTTATTGTGATGCTTCCACTGGTTATAAAGTCGAGCACCGGCAAAGAGGTTCTGAGTTTAAACAAACAAAAAGAGGAAATCAGACAAACACACACTCCAAAAATAAAATTAAAAAAGCTTCACTGTGCACTGTGATTATCTCTCGGACCTTTAGTGCATCTCACTCTCGCTCGCTGCTCGACTGCTGAACTACACAACGCTAGGATTGCACGTTCTTTCAAGTTTCAGTATTTTCCTCTAAAGCCTGCGTCTTCAGCTCGCCTGCGGCCCCCTCGCCCGCTCTCAACACGTTAAACATTTTATCAAAGCTTATTATTTCTGAACAAACACAAACAGTCCCAAACAGTTCATCACCCCACAGTCGTTGGCATATATTCATGCATCGCTCGCTCCGTTCTGTTATTTTTTTATAAACCACACATAAAAAATGGGTTTCGGGTTTCCGCGGTCAGGTTTTGGTGTAACTGACCATCATGTGTGACCTCAGCGCTCGTCATGTTCTGTGATTTGGTTGCGTAAAACTCGCCGTGCGATCCGATATTTTCACAAACTGACCCGGCAGAGCGGAGCGGCTGGAGTTTGTGGAAATATTTGGCCTCAACGTTGGGTTCAAATTCTGGAAAACTGGTATTTTCTCTATAAATTAACTCGTTTGGTCTTAATGAATCATCTCAGCTGCCGAGGTCACAGATGGGAACTTGTTTAAGTGCTTCTTACTCGACCGTCTGTATTTACAGACGAGGTCCTGGCGTTTATCGGTTTACGTACCATTTGGTTTGATTTGGTGGCCCCCCAAAATAACTCAGTTTTATGTGTGGTTGGGTCTCAAACACACCATTCGTTTTGCTTTTCTTCGACTCCTTTCACAAAAAGAAAAAACTAAAGAAACACACACTGACTCTTCGCCCCTTCCCTCTCCACACCAACTTTGGTCTCTGGTTCTGATCGGTGACGTTGCCGTTTACACATTGGCAAAAACAAAAGAAAAAGTTCCAGCAAAGCAAAAAAGAAAAAACTACAGTTAGTATAAAAGCAAGCTTTTTCTTTCAAGACTACAAAACTCTGGTTTGTGTCGCTTGTGCCCCGCCCTCCCACCCCCAACCCCTTCAGCAGCAGTCTACATGGAGGAACACTCGAGAAAAAAAACAAGTGTCCGTTGTCTCGTTATGCTACATTATTTTTGCTTTTCGTACGTACGGAGAGGGACAGAGAACAGACACTTGACATCATCTCCTCTTGCATTTACCACAAACATAAAGTCAACAAAAGGAAACATGAAAACGACTCCAGAAACAAACAGAACAGAAAGGTTGGAATAAATTCATCTGAGGTGGGAAATAAAAAAAAAAAAAAAAAAACGGGAATGTTTTGTCGTCGTCTTCGTCGTCGTCGCTCGCGTGGTTTCTGGTTTAAAAAAAGTCTGAGCTGGAGTTTAGGTAGCAGCGGGGTCAACCTGAAACTCTGAAGTCTCCTACTCCGTTTCCTTCCTTCCTTCCTTCAGTCATTTTTTTTCACATTCACAAACATTTAAAACTTCCTTGTGCAAATCAAGCAGTCTTTAGAAAGAATGCCCTCCGAAATTGTTCTTGTAAAAATATATAACTCCAAGGTGGCTGACGTGTGTGTTGCAGCAAGTGTTAAATTCGTTTCTATCTTTACGGGGTGTTTTTTTGTATTTCGACCAAACCCCCTCTCTCGCCCTCCCGCTCCCTTCCTTCGTTCTCCCGTCCCCAAGAAGGGAGGGTTGGCTTGTTTATGTTCGGGGGGTGTTTGGCCGGCCGGGCGGATGGGGTTCATCTGCGTCCGGAGGGCATCTGTGCGTAGACGGGGTATGCGAGGCGCACGTTGAGCGAGTCGTTGTGCTGCACCAGCGAGGTCTGGTGGTAGTGGAGCACCAGGTCCTTCAGGCTGCTGTACAGGTTGTACGGCTCGGCGAAGCCGAAGCCGCGCGGTGTGCTGTAGATGACACAGTGCTTCACCTCGCCTTCGACACTGAGGACACACAGAAGACGCATTAAGTCTACACGTTAGTGATCGTTCTCTTGTGTTTTACACAGATCTACCAGTTTGTTGGGTGTACTCACACTACGGAGCAGGCGTAGCAGCCCTTTTTGCTGCTTTCCCGGATGAGGAACGCTCCGTCCGGCTTCCCGAGGAGCAGCTCCTCCGACTGCGTCCTGTTCAGGTCGCCGACGAACCAGCTCTTCTCGTCGTAGTGAGGCAAGTTCTCGTCCTCTTCACTCACAAAGTAACCTCTGCAGACGCACAACAAGAGAAATGTGATTAATAAAAGAGGAGTTGTACAGTTAGAGCGTTAACTCGCAGGCTTGGCAGAAGAAAGCAGAAACTCACTCGTCAGTGTTCTCGTTTTTGATTCCCAGCCAGTCATTAATTCGTTTCTGACGAACTCCTTTGTGATTGAGCCAACTGGAGAGAGACAGAGAGAGAAGGAAAAGCATTACGACGACTGCTAGGACTCAGTTTAAAAGGCTCCTTTCATTTACAACATTTGTTTATGGTGCAGTGAACGAGCATGAGACCCGACAGAAATCTAATTAGTGAACCTCTGCTCAGAACGAGGCCGACTCGTTTGAAATCTTCAAGTAAGAGGAAACACAAGTTTCTAATTGAGATGACAGACTGTCGAGAGACGATTCTGCTTCACGGTTCAACTGTTCGGTCTCCTTTAGGTCTGATGTGTCAGGTAAGTTCTCAGCTTTGGTTACTGGTTAGTGAACGCCCTAAGGGTTCCCAGGAGTCTTAGGAAGGCAGAAGTTTTTTGTATTTGTCTGTGGAAAAACAGTGAAGAGTTACTGCTTTTCCAAGTTGAATATCTCCTTTAGACTCGCTTTGGGTGGTCCAGACTTTCAGAATTTACTTGCAAACTCAAACATTTTCCCCGTGGTTCATCAATATGTCTCACTCTGTCCTTGACTCCTCTGCTGTACTTACACTAGATACTGGTCCCTGATCTTGCGGAGCTGTATGAGGTCGGGCTTCAGGCTGTTCATCTTCTTGTCCGTCTCGCGGTTGTCCATGGCTTGTGTCTTCAGGTCCTGCTCCAGCCGTACCTTGCTGTCGTGGATCTCCCCGAGCCGAGACTTGAGCTTCTCGTAGTTCATCATGATCCGTTCGATCTCCTTGTCGTTGCCCTCGCGGCGGAAGCGCTCGATGTAGTCCTTGCTGTAGCGCTCCTGCGTGTGGCACTGCTCCTCGAAGATCTTGATGGTTTCGTTGAAGGCTTCAATGGCCGTCCGCTTCATCTGGATCTCCTGAGGAGACGAAACAAGAGGAGGAGGCGGAGGTGAGTAATGTAGAAACACTTTAAATCTGTTAATACCATAAAAAAACACAAGTATGTGCGTACCTGCGACGTCTTTGTGTATTCTTCGTACAGTCTGTCGTACTCTTTGCTCTTCTCCTGGTACTGATTGTGGTATTCCTGCAGCTTTTTCCCCACAGCATCAATATTATCCTCCTTCACCAGCTGGTCCTGAGGGATCGAAGAGGAATGAAACGCATTAGAGTGCGAGCGGAGCAAAGACAGGACGAGGAGAAAGGAAAAGGCAGCGTGTCACAGCGAGAGATGTGGAAAAAAATAAAAATGAAGAGCTATTTGTAATTAAGGACGGAGGGATTCTGCTTACTGAGGGCGAGTCCTGAACAGGCTCGTTAATAAACCACCCACAATGCCCCAGGTGGACGGCAAAGGTGCGCACCACTCGGAGATATTGCATCGCTCTGAGTAATGACAAACGAGTGGAGTGAGGGAGGAAGGGGAATAAACGCAACAACGGGGCCTTTGACACCGCGGCTGTGTGCAATATTTCAGCGAGCAGAGATGTTGCTGCCGCTGCAGTTTGGAGTGGAGACACCCAGCACGAGCCGCTGAGGAGGAGGGAGGAGGGTGGAGGTGGAGGGTTAACGAGAAAACCGGTCAGACTCAAATGTAGAGCGAACGGACGGACAGAAGAGGGAGTCCTCGAGATGAAAAAAACAGTGACAGCAAACCAACACCGCGGGGGCCACGGCCTGAATAACGAGCCCAACATGAGCTACTTTGGAAAGCCGTCTGTGCACTACAGTACACACACCTATACGTTCCACCCCTAGGTGACGTTAATGTCACTTCAGTTTGGAGCCTGACCTTAATCGTGTTTCCATCCAAATTTCGAGGAATTTAGCATTAAAAAAAACTACCGCTATGCAAATATTAGGAGTTGGATCATGAGAGAAGTAGTAGGTGGCGCCAGTTATCCCGAGCGCTGCTGGAAGCTCAAGGTGTGTAAAACAAACAGGAAGTAAATCAGCCGTTAGTGTTTGAATGATGTTAATGTGAGGAAGTTACATCAGGTCTGTTTTGATCTCCTGTTGGGAGCTTCAACTCTTTAACAAACTGTTGCCACAAAGTTTGACGAACAGTTTAAAGGCAGTGGATCTAAACTTTGGCTTTCTGCCCCCCTGATGTTTGGAACGACTGCTACAAGATTAACTTGGACTGAGAGGTGGAGTTTAAATCACGAAAGCAGGCTGCTGTTTATCTCTTTACTTCTACAACACAACTGTGTTAAATAAAGTCATAAACAAACCGTGTGTGTGTGTGTGCTTACCTGCTGGAAGCGGGAGATGGGGTACATGAGTTTGACATCCAGCTTGGTGTTGTACTGAGCCAGAGACTCGTGTCTGTAGTGGCTGATGAGCTCCACCACTGAGCTGAACGTCAGGGGGTCGGAGAAGCCGTACTTCCCGTCGCGGTGGTAGATCTTGATCAGCTTGTTGTTGCCTCCTTTCCTGAATGTGAAGAGAAGGAAAACAGGCGGGAAGATGAGTACAGAATGCTGAAAGTGCATCCCCAAAACACTCTTTAACAACTTCAGGGCTCGGTTCCCCTTCGAGCACTTTATTTCCAGGGCAGTGGGCGATTCGCTGCAATTTAGCAGGATGCTGCGTCGGCAGAACTCTCCTCAACACATGATTTCCCTCAATCTGTAGTTAACTCGAGAAGACCGCAGCCTCCACGAATCCCTCTGTGGTCTCACAAACCAGCTTCATTCGTGCCTCTCAAACTCACCTCAGCGTGAGCGTGTAGTCGCCCTGCATCTTGGTGGAAGCGTCCCGAACCAGGAAGGTCCCGTCGGGCATGTCTCTGAGCTTATCGTTCACCTCCTCCCTGAAGAAGACAGAAGAGAACAAAGAGGAGTGAGTGATCTGTGCACACGTGGTGTTCATTTTCAACAGTCCTTCCCTCCTGCAGCCACACACACCTCAGAGTAAACAGTCCATCAATTAAATGATGCAGGGAGTGACTGGATAGACTGGTCCCAGCCAACCAGCCTGCAGCAGCGTCTCTGCTCTGGATATGAGTGTGTGTTAAAGGTGGCAGACTGGCTGTCTGCACTGTAGGTGTGGTTATCATCTGAGTGTGTGTGTGGATTGTGGCTGAGAGCTAACCTGCACTTAAGACAGTGACTCGGGCCTGAACAGTCACGACTCATCACTTTTACAGATTTACAGGAAAAAGGTGAATTTAGAAAAAAGTTCCCGAAACGTCAAAACTGAACATCACCCACTTCATTTCCTGTCTCACTCTACTGACTACAAGTCTACTGGACTTTGGTCCCGGCCTGGCTGCTGAGCCTGGTTCTGTCAGGAACTAACGGCAGCTACAGCAGCAGTTGAAGAGTCGAGGGGCAGAGGACATAAGAGGGAAATAAACACTTTCTTCAGAAAATATGATCCAGTTTCATTAGAATCAGAGAAATAAATTTGTTTTGGACAGTAACCACACAAACACTCATAATAATAATAAAAGCTAAAGACGTGTGGAGGTCCTGATATTATTGGTTGAAGCTATCACGTTACATTTCTGTGATGAGATGTAACAACAGCCCAGCTGCTGCATCCCTCACTCCATCTTAAGATCACTGTGTGTGTGTGTGTGTGTGTGTGTGTGTGTGTGTGTGTGTTACCTTGATATATCTCCCCAGTACCACTCAGCCTCCTGCAGCGAGCCTCCTGCTCCTCCATCCTTGGCGCTGTTGTTGCTGCTGCCCCCTCCCACCCCGACCGAGGAGGGCTGCTGGGGCTTCGCCGGCTTTGGAGGAAGTGCTGGAGGAGAGGAAGAATATCGTTAACTCCGAGTCCGAGTTCAAACTCTGCGGAAATTCTGCTTCGTACGAGCGAATAAACACAAAAACAATTAGAGCGGAGACTCTCCTCCATTCTTTTCCAAACATGCAAACGTACTTCATATGCAAATTACACACAAGCTCTTCAATGCGGCGGCAGCCGTGCGCTCGCTGACCGCCTCGTTATTAATCATGCGGGCAAACAGTGGCAAGACAGACACAGCCCATACATCATCACTGTAATTATTCCGTGTCTCATAAACCACACACACATGAACACACACACTTTGAGGCTTGAGGCAGAGTGAAAGTTGTGGAGGTTTTCCTGACGAGCGATGTGAAGTTTGTTTCACCTGCCAACTTTTTTGTTTTCATTCTTTGAAGTCGTCCTCCTGCCGAGGAGAAACTTCTGACACAAACTTTGACTTTCAGCTCCTGGAAGACTCTGGATCAGATTTACGAGTGATAAAAACGGTGGCTGAAGTTTTCTGTTCGCTCGTTCAACAAAGTGATAGAGAAGAAAAAATACTCTTCAGCCAACCTGATTTTTAAAACAGTCAAAGAAAATCTGGAAGTCTTATTTTCCATTTAAATATTTATTGATTTTGTTTTTGTTTAATCCACAAAACCAAAAAAAAAACCAAACTGTGCCAACATTGGCACAGCAACATCTGTTTGATTTATGCCAAACTTTCTGAACAGCTGCTCGTGGTTAGGCTTCATTTTAAAAGTTTCTTTTCATTGTTAGACAAACGTTCCTCAAAGGTTATGTTGCACTCAGGACTGAATGACAAAAACCCTCAAACAACATGACGCCATGTCAGAGTTTGTTTACACCACAGACTGCACCTTTAAGTTGGAAGCTAAATGCTAACAGGCTAACATACAGGAGCTCTTGTGTTTGCCAGACAGAGTTAGCCTGAGTATGACCCACAACACACACAGTGGAGCAGACCGAGGTTTACTCCAGACTCCAGGCACATCTGGATACAGTTTAAGGAACAGCAGTGTAATTACTGGAGAGCTCCAACATCACAAATCAGTTTACGTACACGCACGCACGCACGCACACACACACACTTTTAAAAGGGGAAAGTACACTGGTGAATATACCCTGAAATGCCACCGGAGGAGCGTTCATTCCCCTTCAGCAGAAGAGAGGCCGGAGCGTCCCGGAACATTCTTCTAAACTACCAGATGACACGCACACACACCCGCGCACGCCAGTGACAGGAAAACAGGCGGGGAATTCCCACAATGCACAGGGAAAGCTGAATGACGCTGGAGAGGTGACAGCCACGGATGACTGACGGATGTTAGCGAGTTCACGTTAACATTACACAGTTAATTACAGCCGCTTGGACTCTTTGGCCACTGGGGGGCAGCAGAGCAAAAAAAAAAACAAAGTTAGGAGCTGTGTGAAGAAGTTAGCAAACAGCAGCTGAGCGTGACATCATCATCCGTCCACCTGATGAATGCAAAGGTGCATGTTGCGTTTGAAGAAACGCGCGCAGCCAGCAGGGGGCCTCAATGACGACGTGTGTCATAATTAAAAATTTAAACATATTTAATGTGATGAACTGTGGCCATGTCAGCGGCTCTGCGTGCTCGTCTCCACCTGCTGTCTCATAATGAGTGTGTGACATCACAAAAACACACACAGGGCAGGTGAGTTTCCATTCAGAGGAATGCCGTGACACAGTGGCAGCTCTTCTCCTCCTCCTCCTCTCTTTGTTCTCCTGCTGTCCGCTCTCACTTTTTCCTCTCCTCTCTCTCCTCCCTCCTCTTTCACGTCACCACAGCAGTCAGTTACTGCAGCCAAACCTGTCATCCTGCAGCTGCACTGTTTCCCTCTGTCAGCACTTTATGGACTCACACACACATGCATGCATGCACACTTCATATGCGCGCGCGCGCACACACACACACACACACACACACACACACACAGTGGAAATCCAGTTCATAATTTACATAAAAAACTTTTGCATGATTTAAAAATTCAAGGAATACAGAAAAATAAAAGAAAAGTTGCAGAAGAAAAAATATTTTTAAAGTGCTGAAATGTAACTCCATCACACTGCACCAAGTGTGTGTGTGTGCGTGTGTGTGTGTGTGCTCCCAGTGTGGACGTATGTGGACCACACAAAGGACAGCATCCGGAGGTACAATAGGTGGATCAGCAGGGCTGCACATTATTCCAATTTCATCAGCAGTTCATCAAATCTTTTTGTTGGTTTGATAAAACAGAAATAAAAAACTTGTTTGAGCAACAAAAATCTGAAATATTTAATTTTATATATAAAAATGTAAAAAAGCACAAAAAGCAGCTGAAGAACAAACTGACACCAGGAAAAGATTCAAATGGATGAAATGAACCTTTAAAATGTCATCGCAAGAACTGTCATTACTTTCTGCAACAACAGGACAATGAACATGACCAACACGCACACGCACACACGCACAGTCCTTTGTTGGAAACTTGAAGCATTAAATCAGGCACTCTGACTTTCTGCAGCAGCTCCGGAGCCTCCGACACACCGATCGATACTTTTCTGTCTTTTTCTGCATAAAACAAGTCGACCTCGCTGATGACAACCGTCCATCCGGAGAGGAGCCGACCACAACACGTCAGGAAACATGAAAACTACACGTAAAAACACACGCGTGATGTTTTAAAAGTGTAAAACAGGGCAGTCGCTGACAGAGAGCGAGGAGGACGGTGAACAAAGGCGACCGTCAGCGCAGCTTCCATCCCTCCCCTCCTTCCTCACCCCCACCCTCCCCCCCTCACCAGACAAAGGAGCAGCGCTCAGGCACACACACACACACACACACACACTACTTGTCATCACACATGCATGCAGCTCTCCTGAACAATGACAGCACGGACACACGCGATAAAAACACACAAAGCATCAGCGCAAGCCTCGCTCGTCTTTTTGGCAAAGAATCAAGCGTGTGAATCAGTCCAACACTCGTGGCGTGGGTGAACCTCGCCAAACATCTGCTCCACAACTTTACATCTGGACAAAGTAAGAAGCTGCAGGAGGTGTGTTTCAGCGTCACACACACACACACACACACCTCTCACACATGGAGATGCTCGACAGTGCAACACTTCGTCTGATTCGCTGCAACTAACTCATATTTGACATTTCTGTCAGAAGTCATTAAAAATCCGACAAAAACAACTTTTAACTTCAATTTTACATTTTTGTCCAAATAAACTTTTAAATCTAAAAATATCAAAATGACAACAGGGGAAAGGAGAAATGCAGCAAAGAGTCACGTTGAAGACGCTGGAACCAGACAAATCGACTGTCACCGAACACAAAGATCAAACTGTCTCTTACCGTCCTCGACCATCGCGCTCTCCGTTAGCTGCATGCTGCCTCTCGTCTCTCAGCTGTTTCCCTCCTCCCTCCCTCTCTCATTCACTCTCCCTGTCTCTGTTGCGCTCTCTCTCTCTCGCCTCCTCCTCTACCTCTACCTCCTCCTCCTCCGTCGCCACCTCCTCCTGCTGCTGCTCTCAGCTCCGTCAGACTGAAGAAAAGAGCGAGCGGGGCTGATCCTAAAAGACGAGACAACGCTCTGACTAATCGTGCTGCACGGAGGCCCGCCCCCTCGGCCAATCAGGAGGCAGCAAGGGAGGTGAGGAGGAGGAGGAGGGGGAGAAAGAAAGAAAGAAAGAGAGGAGGGAGGTGGAGTTACCCGTGGTATATTCATACCTTCTGGGACAGCACACACACACTCACGCTCACAGCAGTGAAGCATCGAGTGTTAAATCAACAGGTCGTCACCTGAACAGAGCGCCCAGCAGCTGAGTGTGTGTGTGAGACTTCAAACTGAATACACACTGAGATCTGACTAATGTGCAAATAAAAAGACTGATTCTGTTTAGTTAATCTATTAAATGTCAGGAAATAATCATAAAGGTGTCTCCCTTTGTCCAAAACTTCAAGACTCTTCAGTTTAGAGTCATTTTAAACCGACAGAAGCAGAAAATCGTCACAGTTCAGACACTGAAACAACTTTTAAAGGCTCAAACAACGTCAAGTTTTCTTCTATGATCATCAAAATCCAACATTCAGCCACAAAAATCTTTAAAATTTAACCTGTTTTTGACATAAAAATAAACTACATAACTATGAACCGATGTCAACAGATCCATCTGCATGATGGCTGAGCAGAGCTGTGATGTGGTTGAAAGCTCCAGAAGAAGATTCTTCTGTCAGACCAACATTTCCAAACATGAGCTGTTTGTTTTGTCCAGATGACGATGCTGACAAAAGACTCATCACTCAGGAGGACGCGTTACGTCCGTCCTGCACGTAAAGAGGCTCAGCTGCTGCAACATGTTTTACCAAAGAAAGACAAAGTCACGCTTGAAATGAGCTCATAGTTCATCCATCATCATCCGTCTCCGTTTCTTTGACCACTTGATAAAGTCCAGATGACAGAGACCAGAGCTGACAGATCAGGTTAACAAGAAGATTTGTCCCGTACAGCAAATTACAAATATTTAAACTGAGTGACACAAAACTCATCACCATGAGCCTGAACCCTGACGAGCAGACTGCTGTCCTCTCACAGGTACGCTGCTGTTGCATAATAATGCAGCATACAGTGCAGATGGATGTATCTTTATCACACTGTGTGATGCATCACAGCTCAACTTTCAGATTTTCTTGGTGCATTCATGAACCAAAACTCCGGTAAGTTCCTTTAACCTGAACGTCCTGCTGAAAGACGAGGCTCGTCGTTCACATCCTGCTGGATTACGCAGGTTTTGCCCTCCCCCTGGGGGGAGCAGTGGCACTCCACCTGTGCTAATCACGCCATACACAAAGGCAACACACACACTCAAACTGTCAGCGCGGCTTTCACGTTTCAATTCCTGCGTAATAAATATTCTAATGAACATCTGCTCGTCTTCTCCTGTTCTGTCCCTCTTTCCTCCTCTCCGTCACCTCCGTCTTCCTCTTCAGATTACATGTCAGCTACGTTAAGACAAAAGACGCTCTGCGTGTGACGAGACAAAGACAGGCCGAGAGTCGAGGTGATTTCTGTGCGAAAACAGAGAGACGTTTGTGATGATGTGACGGATGACAGGATGACACAGGTGACACACACACCACAAAGACCTGTGATACGATACGACACACTGCTGCAGGAAAAGTGCCTCTGCATTGTCAAGAAGCCTGAATCAATCCTGATTCTGCAGAAGTCATGAATGATTTTTTTCTTATCTTTGCTGACATTTCTCAGCTGTGACAATGACACACATACGTGTGGATGAATGAAAGCAGCTCTGGATGCTGTAAAACACCAGCATCCAGCAGCAGCTGAGTGTGTGAATCATGCATTTACATCCCCGACGCAGTGAGGAGCGCCGTCCATTCAACTCCACTGTAGCTCCGACACAATGCTCCTCAAGCAGAGAGAGAGAGAGAGAGAATCAATCCCTCTCTCTCTCTCTCTCTCGTTCAGTCAGGAGGAAGAAAAGGAGGCGTTAACTTTAAATGAGCAGAGAGAGGCTGGATGTGCTGCACCAGTCCACTTCACTTACACTTCAGTGGAGCTCCAATTAAAAGACACAACACTCAAGTTTTAAATCAACCTGATCTGCAGCTTCATAAAGCGTCTTAACCTGAGGGATATCTCTGCAACATGCCACAGATGAGACACAATGCTGCACTTTGAAGCCCGGCTGTGCAGAACACATGCAGCACATCTCAATAGCTACCGGGCAAAGTGCATTCAACAGCGCCTCCTGGAAACAACACAACGTCCCACATCTGCGCCATGATCCATTCAGAGGCGCACCGAGGGGAGAAAGGAGAGAGGGGGGCGGCGGCGGTGCATGGTGGATAAGGGGGGTGGGAGTCAAATGACACTGGCACAATTACCTCGGAATGAATGAATGAAGGCGAACGAATGAATGAAACGTATTCAATTGTGGGTGACAGTTGGCCAGAAAGAGGCACAAAGACGTATAGATGTGCGGCAGTGAGGGATGTTATGATTATGAAATGCTCCGGAGCTTTTCATGCCCGGTTTTTGTTCATTATTCCAGGTCCCTTCTCCGTCCCATCCCCCTCCTCTCTATCCCCTGCACCGGGGAGACGTCGGGATCTGCACGGTTCTCTGCACAGTTTCACTGATAACAGGCAGAAAACGCTGCAGAAATGAGTGCTCATGTCTGCACCGAGCTGCGCTTTTTGGGCATTTTTGGCTGCCATCTTTGTCATTTCATTTATCACATCATCACAGTATGTGCAAGATGGTCAAGAGAAGGTTTCTCTGTGCACACACTTACATGACACACTATTGTCTCCAACATAGACAGACACATACTGTATTGATCCAGAAGGAAATTCAAACATCCAGTAGCAGCATGCAAACATACAGAAGAATAAACCTATCACACGGAAGCCATACACATGAAATGTGCACCAGAGATCCAGAAAACAAAGAGTACAGCGCTTTTAAAGCGTTGTCATCTCTCATTTTTAGCCACATTCAAACACAAAATGTCGTTAAATCAGCTCAAAGCGGATTGTGTTTCGCCAATGTATCGTTGCGGGCAGATTTCGATACTGTACTGCCCCAAAAAGCCGATAAATATCACGAAGAAGGAGAAAACACCATCCAAGAGGGGGTGTTACGAACACGGGGGTTACGAGCTGTAGCAGGATGCGCGCTATAAAACTTTCCACCGATTTGAACAGGCACCAAACCAAACACAACACCTCCTCTGCCCGCTCTCTCCCTCTGCTAGCTCCAGAAGAAAAAACTTCCATGCCCCGGTCGGCGTTAGCTCCCCCCTCCCCGCTCACAGGCTGTCACCGCCGGGGCCTGCCCGCCGTGCCTTCCCTTCCTTCTTACCTGGCGGTTGGTCCATCTCCAGATAAAATATCAGCTCCGTGGAGTACGGCATCATCACGTCCCTCCAGTCTCCTTCCTCACCGGCTTTTTCCGTCGTCCACACCGTGTTGTACATTTGTGGGCTTTAACCTGACAGTTTCCTCCACGAAAAAAAGCGGGAACGGGTGAAAACGACAGAAACTAACCGACGTATGTTTTTTTAAATCTATCTATCTACTTGGAAGTCTTTTATCTGAATTCCCGCTTCAGACTGGAATAAATAGACGAACTGTGGACAGCAAGCACCGGGCTGCGACTGCTCCCGCCGACATATTAATAGTGTTAATAACTCGGGGCTCTTCATGAAGGCCCCCCTTGATGTGTATATATATATGTACGTCTATATATATTAATATAAGCGTCCTTTAGTAGATGCCAGCTCTACGTTCAGTCCCCTCTCCGTCTCCTCCGCAGGTGCTGCCGGCTCGCCAGCTCCATTTTAAGAAGAGCACTGACAAGAGGAGGCTGGAGGAGGCTGACAACGGCTGGGACAAACCATTCGCAGCGAGAGAGGGGGGGCACAACTTATTCAACTGTGACGCACTACGGCTACAAACAAAAACACTCGCACTGTAATCTATTACAACACAGCAGCGTTACACATCAGTTTTATCTAACACATAGGGGGGTTTAATCCACTCACACGCTTTGCCTGTGTTTTATTTGAATGATGCGCCACCCCCCCTTTGTTAACGCGCTTCTTCGCGCGGTCCGCCGCTGACCAGACCCCTCTCCTGTTCACTCTGGTTTTCCAGTGAGCTCCTCTGCCTCACTGTCACTACAGACTGCTGGCTGCTGCACACACGTTTGGATATGACATAACAGACTACATGAATAATGAAGCGGCGATAATCTGTATTTTTCCTATTGCCAGTTCATCCCATGAACCAACAATAAAAGTGATCATTGGAACAAATGATGATGCGTGTTGTTGCTCTGTGCCATTGTTGTCCAAAAACTAGTCATTTGGTCCAAGTCTCAAGTCATTTTTTTTTTTTCTTGGGCAAGTCTCGTCACATTTTCTGTTAAGTCATGTTAGTACTGCAGTCTAAAGTCTGTGTAAAGGAGATTTCTTTCAAAACACATTAAATTTGTTGGGAAATAGTTGCTGAAAAGACTTTGAACGAGATATAACTGAAATGTTATGGAGCATTTTTTAGTCCATAGAGGGTGGCTCGATGACACGCTGAGGCCAACCTGAGCACAGAGATGGAGATGAATTCATCTCAGCTGTTTCAAAGTTGGTCATACACTTTAAAAACCAGACCTTGCATAGTTTAGTAGGTTTAATAAACATAGAAAAACTCCTTTTATTTTACGTCGTGCATCCCACCACACAGCAGCTTTTAAGTGAGTTTATGT
Source organism: Nibea coibor (assembly GCA_023373845.1). Lineage (NCBI taxonomy): Eukaryota > Metazoa > Chordata > Actinopteri > Sciaenidae > Nibea > Nibea coibor. The sequence goes on along the minus strand of CM041718.1, from coordinate 26,292,337 downwards.
TGTTAGCTAACAAGGAGACACCTTCACATAATACAAAGTCAATGGAGAGCAATGAACTTCTTTCCCCTCCGGCGTGGGCGGCACTTTATTGCGCTCTGTCTCCATACGTGAGCTGTTGTGAGGTACCAATGGGCTTGACTTTGAGAGCCACAGACATCACAGGGAATTCAGAGTGTATTCAGAGGCGGACATTAAATATGAAGTAATGTAAACCACAAGTGATCACTGCATGCTAATGCAGTGGAAACTTTCCAAATGAATCTACTCTTCAAGCTCCATTAACTTGCAAAGCTGGAACAATGGTGGAATACACAAATCAAGCAAGTCAAGTTGATTTTCATACCATAATGAAATGGGTAGGACACATTCAAATACCCAAATCACCACAGTCACACAAGCGTCACTGAGACACAGGCACCAACACCAGTAACTGTCACCATAATTATACTAACTTCAAAAAATCCAAAAACAGTGTCAAATATGAATCCTCTTTGATCCTAATGTCCTTTTCCGCTGCAGTGATGTGTTTGCATCTACAGTTTGTGTCTTCAGTGGGCTTGTTTAACTCCAGTGAAGGAAAAGGAGCCATTTACAAGGTGAACCAAGCCGCCTACAGTGAGATAAGTACAGTTACAGTAAATGATATGGACGCTTAAACATGAGCTTAGTGATGCTAGAGAGGTGCAAACATGTATTTAGGAAGCCTATAATACAGGGATTACTGCACACACATCAAAACACACACCTGCTAAGATGGATATTATGGATTTACAGGATTGTGGGTTCTGGTTTGTGGCAGGACGTCTATGTGGGGCTCCTTATTCTCAGATTTAAAGCTGCTGTAATCAATATTTTAGACGAACAACTGATCAAATGAGTATGTGTTAGGGGACGTCACCAACACACAAAAGATTATCACTGACACTGTAGTCCCCTGTCAGCTCTACAGAGGTCTGTGGTGTCTTTCAGCTCATTGTTTTGGTTCACTCTCACCGCTCTCATGGTGCTGCTTTCATCTGCAGCAGGCAGCTGTTCAGATAGGTCAGACCACTGTGTTAACCTCTTTAAATATTATAGCTACATCTGGAAATGACAACAAATAAAATAAATTTACAGACTTTATTTGTGCACCAACTCTAGATGTGCTACGTGCTAGGCCACGTTGAAAACACACCAACCAAACTAATGCTTTAAAGTTAAGTAGCAAGTATACAAGTAACTAAATGAAAAATACTGTATATAGTCACATATTAAGATAGCTAATGATGTGATTCGTTCTATTAAAATTTTCTATCTGCAGAAGCATATTTTGAGTGTGCAAACATAAAATCTGTGCATGAAAACCAAAAAAACGGATCCTATCACTGCATCTCTGCCTCTGTTCCTGTGCCAACAACAGAAAGTAGAGCACACAACCCAACAACAACAATGGCACCATCATAATCAGCTGCCCCAAAAGCACACAGTGGAGACCCAGACTGACCCAGACCCTTACCACCACCACCACCACCACCCCAGTCATCCACATGGTAATCTCCTGTTAACAGCCTAATATCAATAGAATATCTTCAGATGGGGGCTGCTGCCACCGGTAATTACAGCTGCTCTGTCTATCTATCTGTCTGCCTGGTGTCCTACTTCTGGGAGCAACTATAAATGAAAGGTCTGCTCCCCAATCTGCCATCCATCCACTCTGTCCTCCCTCTACATCCACCCACCCACACATCCATCCATCCATTCCCCTCCCCAAACTTGTGTGTCTCGTCTGTCCATCACAAGAGGAGCAGGAGGAGGAGGACGGAGGGTCGTCTTGCAGGGGGGCTGGGGGAATGTCAGTGAATGAAACCTATTTAATGCAGCGGACACACACACCGCACACACACTGTGAGTGTGTGTGGGTGGTTGTTTCACAGATGGCTCGTGCCGGACACACACCCCAAAGCTCCTATCTGTCGAGTGTGTCAAACAGGTTTAATTGCTGCTGCCGCTGCTGTGTGTGTGTGTGTGTGTGTGTGTGTGTGTGCATGAGCCGGGCAGATGGATCCCTAACAATGACACAGGAACTGACTCTGCCCCTCGTCATACAAAAGAGAAAGAGAGAGAGGAAGAAGGAGGGGGGAGGCCGAGTGGGGAGGACGATGATGGGAACAGCAGTATTAATCTGCGCTGTCCCCGGCCATCAGCACACTGCTCCCCATTTAACCTTCGCAACAATAGAGCCGAGTGGCATCAAGTGGCCTATTTGCATAGCGTATGCATAATCACATATGAACCATAGTCACATATGAATTAACCCCACCCAGGACGCCAAATAAAACTTCCAGCTCTGTTTGTCTCCATCCACGGTGCATCTTAAAAAACAGAAAGAGGCAATGAAAACATTTATTTAAAGCAACTTCCTGTAACTTTTCCATCATAAAATAACAGATTTAAATCCTGCTGATCCACGCTGACCTGTGATCAGGTGACCAGTGATTAGCTGACCTGTGATCAGGTGACCTGTGATCAGGTGAACGGTGTCTCTGTCAGTCGTACGTCTGTTCTCACACTATGTAACTTTGGGCTCCGGGTCGGGAGAAGTACGTAACGCTTTACGGCACTAAGTCACACACACCAACTATTTCACTGATTCTGGTGAAACTGGATCAGATTTTATGGAGAAAATGTTTCCTGGTTTTCCCTCTGATGTCCTCCGGCTGCTCCGCCTCAACTCTCTGTGATTTACAGAGTTTATGACGGACAGTGAAGTAAACTGCTGACAGCTGGAGCTGCTGTTAGCTCATGTTAGCTGATGTTGACATAATGGCAGAGGAGCAGAGAGTGAAGAGGACGCTGACGGAGGAAGCTAAGAAGAGAAAAGGAGAGAGTGAGCGAGCAAGAAGCCGCCGGACAAGAGTAAATCTGGGACTGACTTTTAGTGGTTGGTGAGAGCTTGGTGAAATAAAAGGCTGAAAGACAGACGCTGAGCTGGGCTGACTGCTGCTGGACTAGTCAGTGATATTAGCTGCTGCTGCTGACCTGGATGATGATTGGCTGGTAGCATGAAGCACTCAGGCTGACTCTGTACTTAGACATCAGATTGATATCCACGTTGAGCATTAGCTTTAAGCTCCTGGTCAGAATAATAAAGCTGCCAAGGTGGAACCGGCTGGACCAGAATCAACATTAAAGATAATTGGTTACAGGTTCACACATCAATAATTCAGCACGCAGGAAGGGGAGCATTGTTCAGAACGAGTACTGCTACTTTACATACTCTAATACAGTTTACTGTTTGTACTTTTACTTCAGGAAGCCAGTAAATGATGCAGACTTTTACACTGTGCTTTTGTAAATTTTACTTCTACTTCCTCTGAGAAAATAATCTGTATGTGAGTGTGAGTGTGTGTTAGAGCGAGAAGCCCAGGTGAGCTCCCGGGAATCAGGTGTTGAGTTTGCCATTTCTGTCGCCATAGAGACCGAAACGTCCAGCGAGGTGCTAACAATGTCTCTTTTTAAGGGGCTTTTAGCACAGACAAAGGCGCTGTCTGGGAGCTCATATCGTATGCCACCTACTGAGTTAAATGCAGCGGGGAAGCACAAATCCATGCATGCATGATTTTTTCTAATCACGAAGACAGGTCAGAACTGAAATGAAATGCTCTTTGATCTCTTTCTTTTCTATTAAAACTTCGACTGGACCTTAATATCCTGCAGCCGCTTCACGTTGAGGGTTAGAGTAAAACTTTCATGGCTGCACAAATCCATCAAAAGCTGCACCAACCTGACGAACATGGTCGACATGTTTCCAAGAATGTGTTTGAGACTGAACAATGTTCGGCTGTGAAGCGTGTATTTAAACTCACCTGAACTCGTAGCCACCTGTTTGTCTGTCGGGTTTCGTCTGCCGTGCTGCAGTCTGGCAGATCGTATTTAAATTGTAAGAGAACAGACACAGTTTCAGATAAAACTCTAAACATGTCCCTCAACTGCAGCCGTCGTGCCTGAAGAACAAGCAGTTCAGTAAACTAGGTGTAATCTGCGAGTGTCTGCATGAGTGAGTGTGTGTGTGTGTGTGTGTGTGTGTGGCTGTTTTAAATAGTACATTATCTGTCTGTGCATGGGTGAAACACATTTAAGGTCACACGCCACCTGTGCCCCAAAGCAACGGCTTCTAGAAGCCACATCAGAACACGGCGTCGTCTACTACGATCACGGCATCGTTTAACTCAAACGCTCTTTTATTTGCAGCTATTGTGCTTTGTGAAATGAGATAGAAAGCCAGACGCCACGAAAGGCGGCGCACGCCGACACGGCTGAATGGAGCCATCGTGACCCTCCGACACCTGTGAACCACCGGCTTATCTGCTCGGCACGTTATCTGTCTGAGAGAGTGAGACAGAAACACTGCAACATGCTGGATGACTAAAGTATATGGACGTGGGTGTCCACATACATCTGGTCATATAGGACATAATGTGTGGTGCACTGCAGCATTTTACAAAAAGTGCTTTTCTAACTTTACAAAACATTTGAACAAGAACCCATATGGAAGGTCACGGTCGGTTCAGACAGACAGTGCGGTCCATGGCTGTGAAGCGAAGCCAAACACTGCAGTTCCTCTAACGTCCACCTGAGGCTGGCTGCAGAAGTGAGTCAGTCTCCATGAGTCCCCATGTTAGACAGCAGAAATAAACATGTTTACAGCCTGGTACAAAAACAGTTTTGGTCTCTGTAGCTAATTTCCCCGTTCATGACAACTGTACTGAGGGTGAATTTATATACAACTCACCTGTTCACATTATATTAAGGCTTAAAGTTATGCAGGGTTCAGAGCGTGGACGCTTTGATTGACAGGTGGGTGTCGTCACAGAGACTACGTCCAGGTTTTAGACAGTCTGTGGGGACGTCACAGAGACTACGTCCAGGTTCTCGATGTTCACGGTGGTTCTCTACACGTTCCTCTCTCTCGTGAGTCACCTGCATCTATGTGTGCGACGTGTTGAAAGTATAAACAAATGTGAAGCATTAACCTGTTGTCAGACGTGAAGTCAGACTCCAGGTTTGGGTCTAATGACGGTCTATGGCGATGCTCCCATTGTTTCTGGAGGTTGACACAGGCTGGATATGTAAAGTCAGGAGATCTCAGCCTCTGCTGCTTTGATTCAGACCATTCTTTAATGTTTAATGTCTTTCTTTCAAGTCCAGCAGCTCTATGTAAGTGCAGTATAACATCGCTGTAGTGTCGCTTAAAGCAAGAATGCATGTGTACGGCTCATTAACAGACAGGCAGACAGTGTTCTGGAGCCATATTTACTGTCTTCTGCTGCTTTCTGTAATAAGCGAACAGCCTTTGAACACAGAAATGGAGTTTTTCTTCCACTGCTCGTGTCAACAAATGGGCATATGTGCAGTTTTCAGTCTTGTGTCTTTTATAGGTTTAATTGGTCCCCTGAGTGGGCATGTATCTATCTGTGTGTGTGTGTGTGCTGTAATAAAGCAGTGATTCACACAGAGACACAATAGTGTTGTATATCTTCCCTGACATGTTCCCCGGTGTCAGGGAGTCACTACTGTACAATCTATCAGCCTCTGAGCATGTGGTTAAACCTCCTTTTTTCTGCTTAAAGGAAAAAGCCTACAGATTGAACATTTGCTGTCATGGGAGAAACAGAAGTGGAGGAGTCAGGGAAGGATGGATGGAAGGAGGCGGGGAGGGAAGATCCTAATCTGCCCGGCTGCGGTGCTAGACCGAAGCAAGCGATGCAGGAGAGGCAGGACGAGGAGGAGGAGGAGGACAGTGAAGGACGGGATGAAGCGAGACGAGAGTCCCATTTGTCCTGAAGTTTCAGTCGGGACATGTTTGTGTCATGGATTTAAAAATAACAGTCCATAAATATATGAGTGTGTGTGTGTGTGTTTGACTGTACAGTGATGATGAGGCTGCTGCTCTATTTCTGTGCTTATTATCCACGGCCCTCAGCGCTTTTCATATTTCGTCTGCTGCTGTAATAACTAGAGTGGAAAGTACAATTTAACTGTAGACACGAATAGGCTGCTAAACACAGACATCGGTGGAGAGGGGTCTGGAAGTATGGAAGAGCACACACACACACACACACACAGAATGGTTGTGTAATATGGCGAGGCACTTTTGGATATATTATGCATAAGCGTTTTTTGAAGGTGCAGGGACATCCACCTACGTCTTTGCTACAATTATGGCTGAAATGGACAACGTGAGTGAGCAGTCGCCTCTTTGTTCGCCTGTTTTTCTGTAACATTCACGGCAACATTCACGCCATAAAATACTAGAACTCTGCCAGGAACACCATCTTTACAAAACGCATGTTCGACAGACAATCTGTCCCAAAGTTTCCAAAGATGGCAGACAGACTGAGACTCAGATGTTGAGGCGGAGATGAACGGTCGGTTGCAAGGTTAAAAAATGCAAATGTAATTAATTAAAAACCAGAGATAGAAAATATGTTCAGTTAGGAGCCCGATGTGCATGAACACAGACAGAAATGAATATATATAAATACAGACAGTGTTCAGTGTTTTCTGATGTACGCTGGAGAGGAAGAGTTCAGTTCAGTCTCTATCCTACACACGCGGTGGAGGGTTGGTTCAGTTCAATATTTAATCCCAGCTTTGGGATTCATGGTTAGCTCGACATCTCAGGTGTTCCAGGAAACAGCTGACAACCAAAACCACCTGCAAAAGGTCACGAGGAATAATTCATCATAGGTTCTAGGTTCTTTAAATTCAAGGTCAAGAACTCATTTAAAAAAGAAAAATCAATATTAAAGTAAAGAGCCCTTTAGTCAAGGCTGTAGATACTTAATTCAAAGAATCAATCATTTACACCAAGAAAGATTAAACTGAAAGACGCAGGGCTAAAAATCAAAAGCCCTCAACAGGTTTAATACATGACATGAAACTCTGAACAGTCACTGACAGTCTTAATGCAGCATCGCAAGCTAGCATGAAGCTAGCATGAAGCTAGCCGGAGCGCCCATCCAAAGTTACGCTGCTTGGGTTCTGTTAGAACGGGTCAAAACAACACAGACTGAGACACCATCTCCTCTGTATGGCAGTGACGTAGTACTGAATATCTGCCTTTGTCTCAGCGCCTCAAAGTCTTGGTCTTGTCTCTAGTCTTGAGTCTTAAGATGACGATGAGACTATCACTGCTGAGCATGTGTCCGATTTTCCCCTTCTGGGGTTCAATAAAGTACTCCATGTACTGTACGTCATGTATAAATAACACCAACAGTTTACCTCAACCCCATCGAGCACCTTTGGGATGAACTGGAACATCAGGGCCCGACTCACAAAAACTCTGCAGAACGAACGGACCCATCCTGCAGAAACCTGGTGAAAAGCCTTCCAAGAAGAGTGTGTCCGAATACTTCTGTCCATATAGTGTATCTTAAAAATATCTTCAGTCTGATGTAGCTATATGTTGGCTAGTGTTTGAGGGTTCATAACGGATCATAGGATTTGGGTCAGGGGACAGGGAATGTCAACAAGGGTCCTCACAGGTATGGAACAAAATGTGTGTGTGCGGGAAGCATGCAATCATGGTGTCAGTGGGAGCGAGCCACTGCAGCGAGCCCTGCAGAGAGGCCATATTTTCTGTTACATACGGCACTGAAACACTGTGGATGACACAAAACCTCCCAATGCTGCTGCTGACGTGAAGATGGTTCAGTCCTGTGTGTGGACTGATGACCGGGCCGATAAAGACGACGTGAATAATAATAACTAACTAATAACTAATAACTAAACTCAGTGAGCATGGCTGGACGGGACCAAACTGAGCCTCAGATAAGTACAGGGTAGTTTTCTTGCTGAGCTCGGCTCCCGGCACCCTGATGCTGACCCTGACACAACCCTCAGGCCTCCAGGGGATTGGGCACTGACTGATGCCCGACCTCCATCTCGCTCCTCTCTCCACCACTTCACGCCTCCCTCGTCCTCGCCTGAACCTGCCGTGTCCTCGTTGTCCCTGGAGTCCGAGTCCCGGTCGGAGGTGTTTTCTGGATTGTCAAACTGGCCTCTGTCGGCTGTCTATTCACATTCGTCACGTAAAGCACCCGTCCTCTTCTGCCCTCATCATGGGTAAAGTTATGATTTTACAAACATTTATGCAGTTACCAGGTACAGAAAAAAAGTTCAGGGCTGAGTTCCAGAACAAAGAAGTTCAGGAGACCCCCGCTAAGTCTGTTTATTCTGAGTGAATGAGCATCTCCGGGGGTAAGACTGAGTTTAAGCATCGTGTTCTGGTTTGATCGGGCCTGTTTGATGCATCGCTGCCTCTGCTGGATCCTGCACATTGGATTTTACATCGGCTGCTTTGGTCTTAGCGAGCCGTGCGCCGCCCGCGAGTCATGCGCACCCTGACCCAAGCACGCCGATTAGCTTTGCTGTCTCAAACTTTCCAGTTCAGTTAATCCAATGAGAAGCTCCCCCTCTTCTGCTGTAGCTCTCCTGACCTTCCCCTCCGTGCAGCGGGCCGGTGGACTCATTATTATTCAGGGTGGATTCAGTTCCTTTCCTGGCATTGACTGATCCTGCCTCAACAATCGAAACGAGTAAAAAAGCATGCTCCACCTGTTCGAACTGTGCAGGCAGACAGGCACAAGTCTCAAAGCAACTAAAAGGATTTATATTAATTATTGAAGCTCCTGTAAAGCAGCTGATCTAAGTGTTACTATACATGCATATGTAACCATAATGCCTTTGAAAGTTTATGAATAAATGAATAACTAATGGCTGACATCAGGTCGGGAACCCCACAGGACCTCTGCAGCGTTCCTGTGATACGGGACTGTAAGGCATTCATACGTTAGAGCTCCATTATGTGTGATTATTTGCTCTGTTCATCTGGAAAATAACTACAGGATCAAGAATCAGGGTCAGGTTAAATTACACAAGCGTTGAGACACAGGAACAGCATAAAGAAGCCGGTGGATTTTCAAAATAAAACACCCCGTGCAGCAGCATATTTCCACATGTAGAAGCATATTTAGAAGATCAACCAGGAAAATGTCCAAATCTGAGCAAGTGAAGAAAGTCTGGAGGGAGAAACGCTTCTGAGACGCTCCTGGTGGGTTTGAAGTCGACGCAGGACGGAACAGAACAGACGCGACAGAGACCGGTGCAGTTTCAGGGTCAGACTACAGACATGAACCAGATCCTCACCAATGCCAAAATCTCTCTTGGTCTCTGTCTACCAGCCCTGCATTCGTGCACAGGTATCTGCACAGATTCTTTGGTAGAAGCTCTGAAGCCGTCACATGGGAAAAAGCACAACTACATGACGTGTGATGTTTGATTAGAACTGCACCCCAAAAACTGCGGAGAAGGCCACGTGGGAAATAATGATACTGTAACAGGATAAGGGGTGACAGTAAGCCAAACTTAACTGGACAGGGAGAAATAAACCGAGTGACAGAGGAAGAAGATTTCACTCGTGCACGTTTCAGGTGGTCAAAGGACAAAAAAAACAGATTTTTACTGTTGCAGTCAGAGAAAAATGACGTCTTTCCTCTCAACCTGCAGCAGGGAGACAGCTTTAGAGCCTGCAGAGAGGGGAGGGCAGGAGATGGATGAAACACACTAACACACACTAATACACACACTCCAACTGAAACCCAAATCTTTACACCCCTCCTCCTCCTCCTCCTTCTCCTCCTCCTCGTCTCTCTTTTTCAGATTGCAATATCATGCTGGCTGAAACTCTTCATGAGCATCTGCGTCTTTTTCTAACCCGCCGATTCATTGTTTATGTTGACGTGTTTGTCTGTCGATCTGCAGACAGACAGACAGACAGGTAGGTAGACAGTGGGACAGACAGACAGACAGACAGACAGACAGTCAGACAGTCAGCAGAACAATCCTCATCTCTGTCTTCCTCTCCAGGCAGGCAGCAGACGGGAGCTGACTCGGTAACGGGTGATGTCATTCTGCAATGCGAGCGTCCCCTCCGGTCCTGATCCCATGATGCAACACTCTGGTGACACTGTGAAACAGGTTGCTGCTGCTGCTGCAGGCTGCATCCAAAACTGCTGAGCCGCCTCCTCTTTCTCCTTTGCATCGTCCCTCCGTCTCTCTCTGCCCTAAATAAAGTCTCCCTTTATTACTCCCTCTTCCTCTTCCTCTGCCCTACATTCTCATTGTTTCACTTGATCAGATCCCCCACAGCTCCGTCCTCCTCCTCTCCCCCCTTTTCTCTTTTCTAAATTTGCTTTCTACCCACACAGACCTCCTCCTCCTCCTCCTCCTCCTCCTCCCCTCTCCTCCGTCCCCCTCTCCTCTCTCCGCTGGTTGTCAAGGCAGCAGGGCACCATGGCTCAGCATTATTCATGCAGTAGCACAGTCAGGCAGGCGCTCAGACAGACAGAGAGACAGACAGACAGTCAGACAGACAGGCAGTCAGATGGGCAGAAAGCCAAGTGGGCAGGCTGCAAGGCCATCAACCGGTCGAGCAGTCAGGCAGATCTGCTTTGGGAAAACATTTAACTCCTTCCTCGCTCTCTCTCTCTCTCTCTCTCTCTCCGTCTTCAAGGACTTCAACTCCAGTTTAATACGAGCTGGAATTTGGGAACACGCTGACGTCATTACAAGTCCAACAGGCCGAGAAACACAGAGCGGTCACAGCTGACGGGTGACGCTGCAAAAACATGATCCGAGCTGTAAAAACACTTAACTCTGGGTTCCAAGTGTAGCTGCTGTTAGCTAATGTTAGCTCAGTTTGTTAGCCGTGCCTAGACTGTGAGCTCAGAGCATCGTGGGTGGGAGTGTTAGTGTTTGTACCACCAGAAGAAGAAGAAAAAGAAGAAGAAGAAGAAGAAGAAGAAGAGGTTTACAGGGGAATGCTGATGGGGAGCCAGTGTCGTGCCAGAATCGGAGCCAAGCAAGATGGCAATGTAACCGGGCTCAGCAGCCTCTAATGGCAGAGGAGAAGAGAGTGAAGAGGACGCTGACGGAGGAAGCTAAGAAGAGAAAAGGAGCGCTGGTAAGAGGTTAGGAGAGGCTGTTACAGGTATAAAAGCCTAACAAATGCAAATAAATGCACACACACCATTTGAGCTTCAGAGAACTGTGTGTGAGCGTGTGTGTGTGTGTGTGTGTGTGTGTGTGTGTGTGTGTGTGTGTGTAAGTACTTCGCATTCAATCCTTTGAGGCCTTGTTTTATCAGCAGCTAGTGAAAATGATGCCGCTCTCAGAGACAGCAGCACTGAGGCAGAGCAGATTACAGTAGAGAACAAACAGTCTTTATCTGATGTCTAATACAGTACATCAGTCCTCCATCCTCCCCTGCTGCTCCACCCGGACCTCTCCTCTGACTCTGTTATCTGTAGACCTGCATCTGAAAGCAGCTGAGAGTGCTCTGTATAAAGATGGATTAATGCAGCATGTGTAACAGAGGACAGAGCTGGAACTATTTACAGCACGCAGACCGGAAGATCAAGATTTACATCCAGCAACATGTCGCAAAGCTCCACCCTCATGAGCAGCAGATGGATGGAAACCTGTCCGTCTGCTGCTCCTCCATCCAAAGCCCGACCCACCGAAAGTCTGAGCCTTTGTCCGGAGCATCGACGAGCCAGAGGGAACAAACCACACTTCATGTAACCAGCTGAGAGCAGGAGCGGCACGGCCAGAGCCGTGCCATTACTGCGGCTGGAGCTTCCTGGAAACGGATACATAGAAGAGCTCTTGGAAGCTGAAAGCAGCACAGCAGGTCATTTGAATGGACAGACAGTGAGAGCAGCAGCAGCAGCATTTACAGGATGTTTGTGTGTGTGTGTGTGTGTGTCGGGGTGGTGGTGGGGAAATCTGTGGCAGGTGTACAAACAGATTCACCCCGAGAGCCAAAAGAGACGGACAGAGCTCGTGTTTGTCACTCTCACACAGTGCCTGCTGTGAGGACAAAGGTGGAGGGTCACCTAACAACAACACACACACTCTCACACACACACACACAGGGTTAGTGTATGTCCATGACATCCACAGCTTACACTAAACTAAATGAAACACATCAGAGCGAGCCAAGCTGACCGACGCCGCCTGACATGAGAGGGATTCCAACAGCCCCGGGGAGGAAATGGGTGAGGAGGGGAGTACAGAGGAGGAGGAGGAGGAGGAGGAGGAGGAGGAGGAGGAGGAGGAGAGGGGTATGTAGGGGGGGTAAACACGATGGACTCGCCCTGGATGAAAGTATGTGGTGACTGCCAACACTGAGCTGTGTCTGAGATCTGTGGCTGCAAACGTCACACGACACAAAAGATTTCTGACTTCATGATTTTCAGACTTTAAGTTGAACTTTTATTTGTACAGAGGGGAGAAGCAGTGCATTGTGGGACATCCGTCCAGCTCTGGGTCGGTCTGTTCAGTCAGCGCTAGCAGCAGCTTTCTGTTGTTCCAGTTATTTTTCTTTGTTGGTCTGTGTGAGAGCTGATGTAGCTCAGAAAATCCTGATTGGTTCACAGAGTCAAACATTACAAATCATTTATTCATTTCCTGCCTCAACAGTTTGCAGTTGGACTAAAATGGACTTCTTGTTCTGACCCCACAGAAGTGGTGCGCTCCTCTGGGTTAGCTCAGCACACTAATAATCCGATGTGCAGTCTGCAAAGAGTTAACTCTGGCACGCCAAGCGGAGGGTGAACAGAATGCCTAACTGAGCATCTGAATATCACTGTGACAGATAAAACAGCAGCAGGCCCACGTCTCTCCTCCTCCATCATCATCCACCCAACGCTCCACCTCGGGTAAGAAAATCCCTCCTGACTCCTGCTGCGCTGATCGGAGGCGCAGCGTTTTAATGAAAGCCTTGATCTCGTTTCTTTCTTTAAATTATTTTAAACATTCTAACCTCGTTAGTCATCAGATGTCACGGAGGCCCGCTGGGGAAGCTGAGCAGTCGCACTGTGAATCACCTCAAATGACTTTTAGCTTGACATGAAACGAAGGCGCAAAAAAACTGAGGCTGCTTGTTCGTGTATGTATGTGCGTGTTTGAGCAGCCTGTGATGAGCTTGTGATTCATTGCATATTAGATTAGAGGTGTGGCACGGTGCGATCAGGAGAGGTAATACGAGCAGAAAGAATTGCTTAGTAATGTGGAAACTGCTAAGAGGCAGCAGCGTACCTCTGATTTTATCCCTTTACCTCAAATCCACTCAGCTCAGCAGCAGAAACTTTACAGAGCAGGAAAATACACAAACACGCAGTATCAGTTGTGCAGATATTCAAAAAGCTCAAACATGATGCATACAAAGCTCATCAACAGCCAGGACCAGAAACACACACCATGTTGATATCTATGATTTTCTAACCGATCAGAGTCAGCAGGTGTTTTAATGTGGTCGTTGTTTCTGGCCGAGCTGTGCAGCAGTAAATGGACGGCTAAATGCACCGGTCCACTCAGTCAACCGGGGTCGAGTCCTGTTACATAAGCTCTCCATAAAAGTTAACAAAGCAACGTCAGAGCTATGAAAACAGCACAGTGCCAAATGTTTTATTCACCAAGTGGTGGATGAGAGGAGAGAAAAGTCCTCTGCAACCAGAGGCGGCCTACATTTCCACCGAGGTTCAGATCAGGACAGCAGAGACGGAGCAGAGAGAGGAGCCCAGGTGAGTTCATCTCGCTTCACATTAATGACATTTAATATCTCGTCTATGCCTCAACATATTTACAAACACACTGATCCGGGGCAGCGAGAGCGGCTTCAGCAGCAGTGTCTCCTCACTTAGTCTGATTAAGACCCTTTGTGTTCACCTTAAATCTCTAACTTCACTGATGTGATATGCTGATACATGAAAAGTAAAAATAATTGAATATAATGACACAGCAGGATGCTACGTTAAACCTGTTGACCTCCACTGGCACCAACCACGTCATGTTAACTTGGCGGGAAGGATGCCGACGCCCCAGATTTAGGGAAAGTTTTTAAAGGAGTCCTTTGACCTCTGACCTCAACATATCTGAATGAAAACGGTTCTTTGGGCATCAAAAGTCTCTTCACAGATGTGGCTGCTGTATGAAATGACCTGTTGTGACCCGGAGGATAAACACAGCCTCATGAAACTGTACAAACACAAACCGAGGGCGCTCAGAGGATGGACGGAAGAAGAGAAGATCAAGAAGATCAGTTTCTCAGTTTTCCAAGTGTTTATAAATGATTATATTTTGTATGAACACAAAACTGCTGCTACTGGAAGCGAGCATCATATACTTCTATCAGAAACTTCCAATATGTCAAAAGAAAACTTAAATTTGATGACATATCGTTACAGCTTCAGTATGTCGCTGCTGTGGTGTTGTGACGTGTTGTTACGATCTCCAGGCCCTGACTGGTCCCAGGTGAGGGGGCGTGGTCACCAGGCTCAGGCCGTAAGAGAGCGTCCCTTTGTTCCCTTTGTGCCTCACGTCCTTTTGTTATAAATGAATCTGAATTTTATTCAAGAAATAATTTTGACTTCACTGCCTCTAACCCCGTGAGCTGGGCCGTAACGCATATTTAAAAACTTGCTGAGCTGCATCTCAAATGAAAAATACTTCAGTGCTGCATGCACTGGTGACCTGTCAGCTCCATATAAAACACAAAGTGTGCCCACTGCTGGAGGTCTGAGTATTAAGTATGAGTATTAAAGTCTCAGTCATGGAGAGAAAACACGCACTGCTTTGAAGATAACACCAATTCTGTGAATTTAAATCAGCGACCTGATTTTCCTGCCCGCTTCAGATTTAACCAATAAAAACCAGTTTGTGCAGGTTTACAAAGAGGTGACACGGGGTCAACGCCTCATCCTTCTTCACCATTGGCCAGCTGCTTTACTTTAGCCCTGGTCATTTACGGCGCCCTCAAGCCAATCAGGCTAAGAGGCGCTGTGTCTCCAAGGAGACGGAGCGGATGCAGTAAATATCAGAAAACGAGGACCTGTTTGCTGGAAAGTCCCCGTGTCTTTGTCTCGTATACTGCCCCCCCCCCCCCCCGTGACATACATTCTCTTTCATGTGTCTCGTCTTGCTCTTTGTCTGCACCGTACACGGGGACCAGGCGGGCGGCGTACTTCGCTCCAATCTAGGCCACGCTGTCACCCACATGTTGTGTGTTGAATAATTATAGCGGCAGCGACGTGGGTCGACAGTGACATCCACAAATCCTGAGCGCAAATTAAAAAAGATGAATGTAAACACGGGGAGCGTGGCGCGAGGCGGGAACACACCGGGGCAGGGCCGCTTCATCTGCTCGCTCCTGTACATTAATATTTCATGTCTGCAGAAACTGAAAGGACCACAGCGCTTCCGGCAGGTTTTAACCTGTTTGGATCATTTACATTTTTACCAGACAGTTTTTAGTTTTTAATGATTTTTGTTAAAAATAAAATGTAAATCAACGTTTGAAGTGTTTCTAAAGTGAAGCTGTTTGTTTGGATACTGAAATATTTTGTCAGGACAGTAAATGTGTGGAGACGGAGTGACGAGGACACTCAGCGTAAGTTCAGACTCGTACACGAGAAGTTTGCAGCTCCTCTAACGTCCACCTGAGCTTCTCCTCTTTGGCCAGATTGTCTAATAAGATTAAAGAGGTCAGCTGTAACATGTTTTAATCAGGCTTTACATAAAGAGAGCGATGCCGTGAACTGTGTGTGTGTGTGTGTGTGTGTGTGTGTGTGTGTGTGGGCTGGAGGCCTGATTACAGTTTGGATGTTTTTCATTTCTTTTGTCTTCCTGCTGAGTTTTCTTCATGCTTGTACCGGACACGCAGAGTTCAGACTAACGTGCATCCTCGTCATCTGACTCTGGATCAGACATGTTCCCTTCATGTGTGTGAACACCTCAGCTGTGAAGCTGAGTGAGCCATCAGCTGTGTGTGTGTGTGTGTGTGTGTGTGTGTGTGTGTGTGTGCGTGCGTGTGTGTGAAGGCAGGTTTCTCTTTCTCTTTTTTAGCTCGGAGCTACAGCGTGACGTCCGTTCAGCCCACCAGATGACTGACTCACAGCTCAGGAGATGTGTTAATCTACACACACATGATTTGAAATGGACTGTGTGTGTGTGTGTGTGTGTGTGTGTGTGTGTGTCCACTGTGGTCTTATCAGGTTCAGCAGCTGTTTCCTGCTCATATGTAGTGGGCAGCAACACCACACCACAGATACATCTTGTGTGTGTGTGTGTGAAAAACAACATAATTTTTGTTTGTGTGGAATGGTGTGTAGTTCTCAATGCAAGTGTGTGTGTGTCTGTGTGTGTGTACATGTATACTGTACAATGCACACTCGTGTGTCCAAAATGATGGATTAGTGCTCGAGGTTTGGACGATTGGTGGAAATGTAGCATGAAAGCTCTGCCCGGGGCAGAGACGCTATGGACAACTGGTGACCAGTGTGTGTGTGTGTGTGTGTGTGTGTGTGTGTGTGTTGTGGTGTGTATGTGGCTCACTGAGGCATCTGTGCATCCAGATGAACGGCTACTTTAATATGCAAATGACCCTGAGAAACCTGCCAGACGTTCCAACTTAAAGCTAAATTATGCACAAATTGGTATTTTTGTGATGACTGTAATCCCCGTGTGTCCAGCTGTACTCGAGTATTTGTTGTGATTACATTACTTCTCCTCTGCCTTCATGTCCACAGATGCTGCTGAGCCCGGTTACACTGCCCGGCTCCTGTTCTTTCACCGCGCCCGGGCCTCTAAACCTCCTCTTCTTCTTCATAAACACTAACACTCCCCCGGCGCTCTGAGATCTGTTTGAACACATGAAGCAAGCCAGAGCTACACTTCATGTGTGTGTGTGTGTGTGTGCGCATTGTCATGACTCAGTTCTTCAAATTAGTGTGTTGACAATTTATTTCAGCAATCACTGCTGTCAAAGGGCGGTTTGTTTGTGTGTGTGTGGTAGGCTAGTTGATGATGATGATGATGATGATGTAGTGTGTGTGTGTGCGTGTGTGTGTGTGTTTGGCTCAGGTTGCTGTTTACACTCTGGTCTAAAGTGGCTGAAGAGAAAGTTTGGTACGTTTGGTTTGGAATATGACTTCTCCAGGAACAGTTACAGAGTTTATGATGGACAGTGAAGTGAACTGCTGCCAGCTGTAGCTGCTGTTAGCTCAGTTTGTTAGCCGGGCTGCACGGACTGTGAGCTCAGAGCAGTGTTAGTGTTTGTACCACAGGAGTGTTGGACCACCAGGAGGAGGAGAAGGAGGAGAAGAAGAAGAAGAAGAAGAAGAAGAAGAAGAAGAAGAAGAAGAAGAAGAGGAGGTTTTACCTCGAGCACAGCTGAACAGATTTACCACAGTGGGATTACAAACTGTGATGTTGCTTCAAATTCACCTATTCCTCCATCTATATACATCTATTTCCATCTGTGTGTGTGTGTGTGTGTGTGTGTGTGTGTGTGTTCTGTCAGCCTGTCATAAGCTTCACTGTGGGAACATCAGTCCAATATTAATGACAATGACGCACTGGTGACATCTCTCACACTGACACTGGACAGATGCACAAACGTGCCTGCAACATCAATGAATGACAACCGTGTGTGTGTGTGTGTGTGTGTGTGTGTGAGCGTCTCGGATCCCCTACTGTGCCCAAGCTGGAGAAAAAGAAGGATGACAGAAAGGTAGCAGAGAGACAGATAGATAGAGAGAGGAGTGGAAACAGAGGAGATACTGATTGGAAGAGGAGGAGGGAGGAGGATGGAGGGAGGAGGGAGGAGGATGGAGGGAGGAGGATGGAGGGAGGAGGGAGGAGGATGGAGGGAGGAGGGAGGAGGATGGAGGGAGGAGGGAGGAGGATGGAGGGAGGAGGATGGAGGGAGGAGGAGGAGGAGGAGGAGGAGGATGGAGGTTTACAAAAGGAAAATGATGATATGGAGATTCATCACTGAAAAGAAAAAGAGAGCGACATCTGCTCCGACTCCTTTCAAACCAGCGTCGCACGCGGGAGGACGTCTGTCCTGAACTGATTACACTAATAAGATTCTCCGCAGTGCTCGACGTGTTAAACAAACAGTGTGAAATAAACTCTGCACTCTTAATCTGACCTCACTTTAATGACTGTTTGACTTATATACTTCTTAAAATGGGAGAAGACGACGACGGCGCACGGCTCTGGAAGTTTGTTCAGCCGCAGTTATAATTCAAAAGTTTTCTTTTAATTGAATTTTCAACGATACTGAATATAGTTTTAATTATTTCACCTCTGTGTGTCAGAGTTTCTTCTGTTCTTATAATAACTGGAAGTCTTTTGGTTACTACGACTGCATGATTTACCTTTCTGAGACCTTTTAATGGATGGAGGAGTGTGAAGGGTTCAGTACGCTTGAAATTAGGAGTGTCAGGATCAAGTAAAGTCAGCTTCATCGTCAGGACACAGAGAATTGGATTATACATGCCACATGTGACGAACAGTTGTTGGTCTTTCTGTGCTGCTTGCAGTGGTGTGTAAAAGTGACGTAGTTACGGCTTCAGTGTGCTAACGAACTGCACGCTGGGACGTCTAACGGCCTCTGAAAGCCTCAGCAGGAGGCTTTAACTGACAGTTTCGTAACTTTCCTCTACAAATGTTCACTCTTCAGAGCCCGTCGGGAAGTGTGCACTGTGCCGAGGCTACAAAGACAGAGTCACCTCGCCTTCGAAGGTGGACGCACTTCAAACTTCGCCTTTAGACGACAGGTCGCACGACCTACCCATGAAGCACGCTGAGGCCTTCGCTCTGCCACAGTCCTTTGTAGTTCTCTTTTTAGAGACACCAATTAAATTCTGAAGGTGACTCCGAAACACCTTCCGGAAGGTTAACGAGACAAACCTGGAAAAGTGGCGACTGATCACAGGTATGAGATCACTTCTGCTGGACCGCCATCACAGAGCAGCGTCCCTGACGTCCGCCCGGCTCACTCCCCCCTCCCACGGCGTACCACCAGTCACGGCCCGAGTCCGATTTTATCATCCCGGGCTAATTGATTGTCAACAACGTGAAGAAGAAAGCAACATGCAAATGAAGCTAAACAGCCCATTGTGGCGGCGCGGGGATAATTAATGACGAGGAAGGAAAGAAGAAGAAGAGGGGATATTAGAGAACAATAGAAACCCCAGAACGTACACAACACCAGGCGAGGACAGAGAGAGAACAAAAGCAATAATACAGAGAATGAGGTGAGGCATCAGCCGGGACGGGGAAGGAAAGGGGGGAGGCCGGAGGGTGAGAGTGTGTGTTCGGGGGGCGGGGGGGCGGCGAATTGGCTAAGAGGAGATGAATGAGGAAAAATGGTGAGAGCTCAGGCATTAATAATTAAGAGTGTGACACACACACACACACACTAACAGGACGGGTAAAGCCATGACACAGATAAAGAACAATGCCCCCTCCTTCCCCTCCACCCCCTCCCATATTGCTATAACTATATTGGGCTTATCGCCTGGACACAGGGCACCATTCACCACCACAATATCATCATTATTTACACCCAGATGGAGAGGGCCTATTGTTAGCTAGATGTGTGTGTGTGTGTGTGAGTGTGTTGTAGATAGGGTGGTGGTGGCGGGGGGTTGAGCGGATGGTCGGGGGAGTCGGGGGATGGATGGCGAGGCCACAGATTTATGTCCACCCGTGTCTTGACCTTGTGCCCTCGTCGTCCATGGGAAGCCTCCGCGAGGGGAGTAGGGGGGCGAGCGACACCGCTAACAATGGGCTGGACAGAGAGAGAGAGAGAGGTCTGGAGATCACATATGGAGGCTGAAGGTGGGTGGAGGGGGGTTAAGGTTGGGGTGCATGAGTCCATGTTCAAAGTAATTGAAGGATCAGCGTTTGGCATTTTCAATTAGTGCTCTGACCTCGCTGTTACAGGCTGCTCCTGTTCTTAGACCCAAGAACCTTCTGATGGTAGAGTCTGCTCACAGTTAAGGGACAGGTGTGAAGGTGTGAAGTCGGGACCAGGAGGTCTCTTTTCAGAAAACCTCCTCTTCTTCTTCTTCTTCTTCTTCTTCTTCTTCTTCTGACATGGCGACACGTTAGATTCTGATAGAAAAGTTACAGGAAGTCGCTTTAAATAAATGTTTTCACCGGGGAACGCCTCGATCGGTGTCCGTTCTGGGACAGGGACACGTTCCTGAGCGCGCTCTGTCTCTATTAGTTCCCATTAGTTGAATTTTGGCAAATGAGAACGAATTTGCACGAGATGTTTCTGACATGTAGGCGCAGGCTGGCAGGGTTATACAGATTTCCAGGCCCGGGGCCGTCTGTGGGGAGATGTCAGACGAGTGGTGTGGAATATTCATCGGCTGGGTGGAGAGGGAAGAGATATCAGCCTCCATCTGAGGGGGAAGAAGTTTTAAGTGGACAAACTCCACCAGTCGGATGATTTTCAAATCAAATGAAAATATCGCGAGTGGCTGAACAGGCTGCGATCGAACCGCTCACCCTGAAGCTGTGTGCTTACGCGTCGGGTGGCGGAATACTTTGGGGAGGTGATTTATGGGTAAAAAAAGGCCTCCGGAGGCCCCGTGGCAATCAAATGTGGGAGCGCTCTATCTGCGTGAGCACAAATCCAAGTCCACATGTTGGAAAGAGGAGCGAAGGGTTATCAGGCAGATCTGAGACGAGCCGAGGACTCTGGGAAAATCCCACGACTGTGTTCTCACTTTATCGTGTCCTCTCGTATGATTTCACATCTCTGCAGCATCAGCTGCAGAAACACTGAAACTGTAACGTCCACCTGAGGCTGGCTGCAGAAGTGAGTCAGTCTCCATAAGTCCCCATGTTCAAATGTTCAAATAAACATGTTTACAGCCTGGTACAAAAGCTAATTTCCCCGTTCATGACAACTGTACGGCCTTACCGTCATCACGCGGGGCTTCAGCCATGCTAACTTCTACGCTGGCCTACAAACGTACGTCCCGCCTGCAGGACTGGAAGTTTTCACCGGACTACTGTAAGTGTTTCCAGATCTGTTTGCAGCTGTGTTCTGTCTTCCTTGAACTTATGCTTTAGTTTAATGTTGCCTTTACCATCGAAGATCTACGGGCATCACAAATCTCGCGTCTTCGTGCTGCTCGTGGTCCAGATGTGTGGAGGAGGTGCAGAGACGTCACATTTAAACTCTGCACCATAAATCTGCTTTTAGTGCAAACAGCAGGCTGGCTAAGCACATGACGGACATGTGAGGCAGCGGCTGATGAATAGTTTCCTCAGATGAGTAATTTGTGTCTTTAATCTCCCCCCAAAATAAAAAAATGATAATTTGTGCACTTAACAGAGTGACCTGCTTCAGCTTTGACCCACTGTACTTACTGTAGTTGTGCATTAAGAGATTATCAGACATATTCAGCTGTGCTACTTTCAGTCCAGATCAAGTGTTTTTGGATCATCTGGTTTGTTTCAGATTTCAGAAATTAACAAACGTTGTAAAGAAACGACAAAGGTTGAACTCTTGAGTATCAGATTACTCAGATGTTGGAAGTAAATGAAGATACCGTGCCAGGAAAAACACTTTACTTCTTGACAGCGAGCAGTCGTCTAATCCAGGATAGCCTGGTTTGTTTTGCCCTGGCACACCTGTCTGTCTGCCCACCTGTGAGCCGTGATACGCACACATGGCTGCTCTGATGGACAACCCCGTTCTGACTGTAACAGCCTCTGTAATTTCCCCCATGCCTCCCCTCGCTCCGTCTCTCTCACACGAGGTCAATAATGTAAATCTGAAAAACTTGACTCTGCACGCGAGCAAACACACTCGGAGCACTCTGTGCGCAGCAGCATGCTCACAATTCGATTACACAGATTAGAGTTACACAATCCTGCCCTCAATAACAAAAGCAATTTTGATCTTTTGGAACACGGAGGAGGGGAAATGGAAAGAAAAGGAGGAATGTGAAGGAACAGAGCCTGCAGGAATCGAGAGGATCATTTATATTTATCCATGAATGAGACGGAGGACGCGGACCTGAAGGCCTCCGACCTCTGCGGCCTCCTGTTTTGTAGACAACCTTAAAAAATGATCTTTACTCTACAGATTGTTTCATTTGAAATGTGTTTGTGGGACCAAAGACGTCAAAGATTCAGAATTATGCAAGAAAAGTATTGTGCAGCAGATGAATCTTCAGTTTTAAGGAGAAAACACCGACTCAGCGTGGATGAAGTGTGTGACTGCCGAGCGTTAGAGATCTGTGTTCTGTAAAGCTGCGATCATTCATCTCTGAGGAAACCGCAGAACTCCATCGAGATACACGGATGG
Source organism: Nibea coibor (assembly GCA_023373845.1). Taxonomy (NCBI): domain Eukaryota; kingdom Metazoa; phylum Chordata; class Actinopteri; family Sciaenidae; genus Nibea; species Nibea coibor. The sequence continues at coordinate 26,270,112 of CM041718.1, read as the reverse complement.
ATGTGGACATGTGTGTGTGTGTGTGTGTGTGTGTGTGTAATAGAAACAGAGGAAGAGCTGCAGACAGGAAAACAAATGGAGCTCAAGAATCCCTTTACATTGGAGCTGAGTCAGCACATGAACGCAACATGTACGCACACACTTACACACACTACATATATGTGTACACACACACACACACACACACACACGTACACACAGACAGCTGCATCACTTTGTGCAGGTGGATGTGCGTGTTGCAAACATGTCTATGTACCCTTCATGTGCATGTGACTCTGCAGATGGCTGACCTGCTAGTCACACCGCTCACTGACTCTGGTGAAACTAGATCATATTTTAAGTTAAGCTGTAGCTGCTGTTAGCTCATGTAGTCTCAGTTTGTTTACTCAGCTTCTCTTTACTCAGGAGGAGGTTCACAGTTTACCCAGGCTGTAAGTGAATGCTGATGGGGAGCAGAACTGGTGTCGTGCCAGAACAGGAGCTGGAGAAGGGGGCAGTGTATGGACATAATGGCAGAGGGGCAGAGAGTGAAGAGGACGCTGACGGAGGAAGCTAAGAAGAGAAAAGGAGAGAGTGAGCGAGCAAGAAGCCGCCGGACAAGAGTAAATCTGGGACTGACTTTTAGTGGTTGGTGAGAGCTTGGTGAAATAAAAGGCTGAAAGACAGACGCCGAGCTGGGCTGACTGCTGCTGGACTAGTCAGTGATATTAGCTGCTGCCGTGTTGGACGACCGTGACCGGACACGGCTAACGTAACATCTTCACGGAGAGCTGCTCCATCAACATCCCGGATCAAGAACTCGACTGGCGGATCGGGTTGGGAGTGTTTATTTTATTTGATCTGATATCCTAACTTAATCATCTGTTCATGAAGAGATTAAAGACGATAAAAAGACGTTTCATGAAAGATTTTTACTTTTTACAAACCCACTTTCTGTCTTTAAATAAATCTTTCTTCCTGATTAAGTAAAATAATAATATATATTAAACCAAATCATTTAATTTTAATTAGACATTTTCTCTTTTAATTTTCTTTCGGGGTGAGCTCGTCTCGCCGTGGCCTCTCCGGCTGACCCGCCGCTCGGTGTGAAATGATCTGGGCTCACAGACAGGTTTACATTTTAATCAGCAGACAGACATAATGAGAAGGAGACAGGCTGTACATTTTAATTAGAGGCTCTTCAGTGAGACAGACACACAGACAGGACTAATATCCCCCCTCAGGACCCCCAGCAGGCAGTGTGGGGCTTAAAGCCGCCCGCCTCGCTGCCTGATTGTCCATTTTATAGGCCTATTGATTCCTTATCACCTCCTCGCATCAATACACCTCAGCTCATCGCTCCCTCCTTAACATGCATGGAGGCCATGATAAAAGATCTAATGGATGGAAATCCTATTAGAGGAAGAAAGGGATGGAGGCAGGAGGGGACCGGCCGGAGCTGAGGTGGAGGAGGTTCTGGATCTTTCTATTGTCTGCAGCCGAGCTGCTCGATAGATCCTGAAAAGGTCATTTTAGTGTAAATAATAGTGAATTTAGAGGATGTTAGTCTGAGCCAGAAGCTCACGGGTCCTCACATGATGAACTGTGTGACAGCTCAGATACGATCAATCAACTCCGAGAAGATGCTGCTGATATTTGAGGTTACTGAAGCTTCGGTACCGCGTGAGTCACACCAGAGTCAGCACGACTTCTCCGAAACACACGCAGAAATTATAAACAATAAACGTCTTTCAAAAGAGTAGTTACTGGTTACAGCCTCTGAAACAGAACCAGGCTCCTCGCTCTAAACACGAGCAGGTGCAGCAACATAAACAGACGAAGACCGGAGGATGACGCTGCAACATACTCTGTAACCAGAGACCACTGAATGACACACACACACACACACACACACACACCTCATATCCAAAAACAGTGTTTGAACAAACGTCAGAGCAGCCTCAGGAATAAAGAAAATGTTTGCTCAGATGTTGATTCAGCGTCTTCGTTAACTGTCTCGTTAACGTCCGTGTTTACATCTTTTACAAACACTGGCGAGCGTAGAACAGCTAACTTTCTCTTGGTGGCATCAGATTTAAGTTGTATACTCTTATACACACACACACAATCATGGGAAATGGGATCCTGGTGTTTCCTGGGATTTCTTGCCAAAACCTGGAGGTATTATTAAACTGTGGGAAAATGGGATTTGTGTGTTTACGCAGTGAAAACTATCAAACAAAGAAGCTTTCTCTGAACCTCGTTACCGACTGTCCAACATGCTGAAATGCCATTACAGTTCTGACTGCAGCAAACGTCTATGATGGTAGTTCATTTCAGGTTCAGCTAACAATACTAACAGAGCTAACGGAATAAAGAGCTAATGGAACAAAGAGCTAACGGAACTAAAAGAGCTAACGGAAGAAAGAGCTAACGGAACAAAGAGCTAATGGAACAAAGAGCTAACGGAACTAACAGAGCTAACGGAAGAAAGAGCTAACGGAACAAAGAGCTAATGGAACAAAGAGCTAACGGAACTAACAGAGCTAACGGAAGAAAGAGCTAACGGAACAAAGAGCTAATGGAACAAAGAGCTAACGGAACTAACAGAGCTAACGGAAGAAAGAGCTAACGGAACAAAGAGCTAATGGAACAAAGAGCTAACGGAACTAAAAGAGCTAACGGAAGAAAGAGCTAATGGAAGACGTTGATGGTGGAAGCTAAGAAGAGAAAAGGAGAGAGTGAGCTAGTGCTAATGTGGCTGCCTGCTAACATAAGTTAATATTAACGACTTTGCTAGTTTTGGGAGAAGGCTAACATAGCTAACTGATAACATAAGCTAATGTTGTAGATTTAACTGTTTTTAAGATATCGCTAATGTAGCTAACTGCTAACATTAGCCAGCTTGGATGTAAAGCTAATATTATCAAGACAATCACATTGTTTTTCCATTAGCTACCATTACTTGATGGAAAGATTGCTAAGTAGTGAAGCTAACAGAAAAGACACAGGTAACTGTGATGCACGCGGCTGTTTGGTGACTCATCGCTGCTGAATGTGGCTCTGATGAGTAAATGAGACATTGATTTCTGGGCTCACACACACACAAACATGAGCATTATCATTAGGACAAGGCCTTGACCGTGCAGTTGGAGTCTGTAGCCAGCATGGCGGAGATAAAGGTCCATCAATCGCCCTCTCTCTCTCCACATTCATAAGATTCATGTGTTCCGGGCCTGATGGCTCCCCCGTGGCTCACACTCCACTAGTTAGCATGGTGGCTAATCCGTTAGCCGCGGCCTCGCCGTGTCGTTACCTTGGCAGAGGTTACAGTTCAACCTCATCATCGCGGCGAAGACACTCGTTCATTCCCGCGTCTTCCAGCCCGTCCCGTCTTTCTGTCTGAGCTCGGCTTCGGTTAGCATTGTGCCGGGGTCAGAGGTCGACGCTGCCAACCGAAGACGCCCCCATAAAACAGGAAGATTTATTCATTTATTATGCTCCCTTTGTTTTGTTTGGTGTCCTTCCCCCTTGTCTCCTTTCCTTTCACTTTCTTTAGGACAATTCTTCTCATCTCATTTCTCCCCTCTTCAATCATTCTCATTTCCATTGTTCCCTTTTCTACATCTTTCCTTCCCTTGTTTCCTTTCCATTTTTCATTCCTGTCCTTTCTTTAATGTCTCATTTCATTTCCTCCTAGTCTTTTGTTTTCTTTCCTTTGCTGTCCATTTCCTTTCTCTCCCTTTCTCTTTTTTTCCTTCTTTCCTCCTCCCCTCTTTCATTTTATTTCCTCTTTCCTTTCCTTCCTTTCCTTCTCTTCTTATCTGCTTGTTTCCTTTCCTTTCCTCTTATCCCTTTTCCATTCCTTTCCTTCCTTCCTTTCATATCTTTTTATTCTCGTTTCCTTTCCTTCTCTCTTCCCTTGTCTATTTCCTGTCTGTTAATTTCCTCTCCTATCTGAGCCTCATTACCTCTGCAGGGTCAAAGTTCAACATTATTGTCACTCTTCAGTAGAGCAGTATACCTCCTCTTCCTTCCTTCCTTCCTTCCTTCCTTCCTTCCTTCCTTTCTTCCTTCCTCAGTTCATTGGCTCTGACTGTATCACAGCATCATTACCTCGGCTCAGGGTCAATGCTGAGCGCTCATTAACTGCAGCCTCTTCATCCAGATCACTCATCTCCACCATGATGCTATCTGTCTGTCTGGACGACGGCCACGGCGCTTCACTTGTCTCTATTCTCATGACATCTCCTTTCCTTCTCGTCCCCTCCACCCCCTCCCTCGTTTCCTCCCTCTCTTTCTCTTTCTAGGTTAACCCCTTGTTGACCAGAGGCCGAGTGTGTGTTGAGCCAGACAGCAGAGTTCAGATTAGACAAAAGCCAGACAGCATTATGCGGACAGCTGAACTAAGCCCTGTTAGAGAGTCATTACCCGTCTGTCTCGTCCTGCACGCACACGAGCAAATTATCTGGAAAAAGAAAAAGAAAACGACCCGATGAGTCCGAACTAAACTGTCTGAGATCGTGATCTGCTCTCTGATCGAAGAGACCTCCACTGATGGTCCGGGAGGGAGGGAAGAAAGGAGATAGGAAGCAAGGTCGAAAGGAAAGTTTGAAGGAAGGGAAAGTAAAAAAAGGAAGGACGGACAGCCTGACAAGGAGACACATTGTTGTCACCTCACTATGAAGGCTGAAATGCAGGAAGTACCAAAAAGCTGCAGTTCCTCTAATGTCCACTTGAAGCTGGCTCCAGAAGTGAGTCAGTCCCCATAAGTCCCCATGTTAGACAGCAGAAATACACATGTTTACAGCCTGGTACAAAAAACAGTGCACGGAGACTACATCCATGTTTTAGACAGTCTGTCAGGCACAGGTGTCGCTCCTCCGCTCCGTAAGCGTCGGCTGTCATTGGGTTCGAACTTCTTGACGCTCAGGTTCTCATCAGGCGTGCTCCAGATGTTTTCCCAGCCATGGAAACAGATGTAAGTGACCATAACACCAGAACTATTTGTATTGCTGTTAGATGTGGGTGTGTCAGATGTCTGGAGCCGAGCTTTGTATCATTTATTGTACAATCATAAACTTATTCCACTCGAATAAATTCCAGTCACATAAACTAACCCATATGGGCTCTGACCATCGAGAGGTGACAAACACGGATCCTGATCGAGATGCTTTGGTGTGAGTCCAGGGTAATAACCAGCATGGGTGGAGTTCAATTGAACTCGGGCCTCGCTCATCTGATTTATGATGTCTTGTTCACAAATCAGCACAAATGACCAAACATCACACATGGTGCTGTGAACAGAAGTCATGTTCTGCCAAGGAAAGAAAACCGCTAAACAGCTGGACCTAAGCGGCTCTCACTGCCCAGATGGAGGCTGTTTTCTGGGGGGCAGTTTGCCAGGCAGGACGTGACATTTCCACATAAATCTGAAATCCTTTCTTAGATAAGTTGCCAAAGACACTACCTACGGCCACGTTACTGCTGTTTCCATCACGCAATCACAACAGCAGGACCGGCTGTAACTGTCAGAGAAGGAGGCTGTTTCCCGGGGAGAGTTCGCCGAAGAGTCGTCAGGGAGATCTGAACAGGTCACGTTGACTTCTCTTCTCTTATAAAAGTTACCAAAGACACTATCTACTACCACACAACTGCAGTTTGTCAGAACAATGTGGGTTGCTTAAAAGTTTCTCACATAATCACCACAGCAGGAATTAACCAACTGCCAGAGACGGGTAGAGTTCACCGAGGAGTCGGTAGGGAGGACTGACTGGCATCATGGTGACTTAAACATAACTTGGCGAGTTTGTTCTTATAAAGGAAATATCGATTTACAACATTTTTAGTAATATCTGTGAATCAAACTGTACTGAAGCATATTTGGCATAAAATTAAAGAGGCTGCTGTCTTTTCTAAAATGAAAACAACTTGTGCTTGTCAGTTTTTCTTTGTTTTTGAGGTCGAGCTGTTTGTTGATTGAGGAGCGTTTGAGTGACAGCTCTCAGTGAACACGCTGGAAATCTGCTGGGATCTGGAGGGTTACGGTTATAGGGAAGGAGATATTGAAGTGTGTTGTGCTAAGATGGTAGATAACATGCTGCATGCACACAGTTTATACACACACACACACACACACAACCTGCCGGTTATGACTGAATGAGGAGATGAGAAAATGGATCGATGAGTTGTGATGAAAAACCATCAATAAACTTTAATCCTGTAAAAGCTGAGCCCGGTCTGCTGGCCGGCTTCTGCTTTTAAACAGCTGTCACTCACACGTTCAGTATTTATGCATCGCAGCAATTACTGCATTGTTCCTCGCCGGCCTTCATCACATTAATGTAAAACCGGTCTGTCTGGTTCTGCGTGGGTTCTGTACTGGAGCATAACGGAGGATCTCTCAGGGATCTGTCACCTTGTGATCGTGCTTTGCTGTTTGGTCGCCGCCCGTTTAGTCTGGCAAAGCAAAGCCAGAAGCGTCTCTTGTCTCATTGTGGTTTGGCAGCGATCAGAAGGTGTTTACTTTGGTTGGAGGCTGTCGTCAGGTTATGTCACAGGAGGGAGGGATGCAAACCAAACGCAGCGTTTGGTTTTAAAGAGTTCAAACTATTTCTTTGAATAAAATACAAATGATTTCTTGGATCTTTGGTCACACGGTTCTGGAAATCCACCATAATTATGCTCTGCATGGACTCAGAAAGCCAAGACGGCACAGCTGGTAGTCATATTTAATTAAATATTTAGTAGCCTACTTTAAGAAAATGAAACAAAAAAATAATTTGCCGTGACAAATACGTGACAAACATTTGCTAACGTTTGTTACGTCCCTGACAAAGCGGGCGATGGCCGCGGGCACGTCTCGTTGAGCCCCGTCCAGGCGTGGTGTGTATCTTTTGGGCACTCGCACCTGTTGCACCCAAACAAACCTGTTTGCACTGAGGTGGGTGGAGTGGCACAGCTGTGGCTGTGTTTATGTGGATCAGACGCTGCAGTGCAATTTTGGTGCTTATTTTGGAACCAACTACCTCTTATCGAGCCTGGGAACCAGACGAACCCGTCCAGGTTTAATTTGCTCTGGCAGATGCGTCTGGCCACCCTTACATTCAGACTGAACTGCAGCTGTCCTGGATCTGCTCGGGCCAATCACAAACATCCACTTCACATAAGGGCGGGTTTACACAGTGATGGACAGAGGAATGTCAGCGGTCCAGGTTTGGAAAGTCAGGTTTGTTGATACTATTTCAGGAACACCTTTCAGTGTCCGGCTAAGATGCAAAGTTTTTGACTGCCATTTTTGTTTGAATTCTTGGAAACTGAACAAGAATTCATGAATTTGCATTTTTTAATTATACAAACCCCTGAATCAAGAGAAGTCCGATGTAAGCATTCGACTTCTCTTGCATCTTTTGATGATTATTAAAACTACAGAACATTAGTTGGTCACGCTCATGCAGGCCAGCAGTGGGGCTAACTGGAGAAGGGACATGAAGTCGGCATAATAACCCTGCCAGTGTGGGCTGATCCAATCATCCTTGTGTCTAGGCAGTACAAATGTCTTCCCATGAAGACTCAGAGACACCAAGTAGTCGTCATGTTATCTTAAACTGAACCAAGCTGAACCAAACCCAAACCATACGGAGGCCATGGACAAACCACCTGTGAGAGATTTAAACATTTGAAACAAAAAAGTTACAAAGTCACTGACACAGAAACGTCACGTTGTATAGATTTGTCACAAATAATTCAAATGGGTTCCAGTAATTTTCTGTTTTAGGTCAAATCCACTCCCAGTTTGATGTGAAGACGAGCACACACACACACATGGTTTTCCTTTAAAGGATGTGCACACACACACTCACAGCCGCTGTGTGTCGTGTCCTGACTTCACCTTCTCAGAGAGAGAAACCCAGCGGCGCTTTCATCTGCTGATCTGGAGCGAGCTCCACTGACCCGCAGAATTAGGATGTATAGAAAACACACTTCCTGCTTCATCACAGTAATCTGCTTTGCCACAGATGGCTGCCATTAAAGCCCGGTGTCTTTGTCATGGATGTTGGTATTATTTCACGAGTGGTTTGCGAGTCTAAAGACAGTGAGGATACGTGAGGATGAAACCCTCAGCGGAGCCGATCGATGGGCTGATCCAAAATAATCTGAGAGCTTTGATGAATTTGACATTTTCGTGATCTTCAGCAAAAACTAATTTCTGGGAAGGAAGGAGGAAGAAATTTCACGATCCGTTACCTCACGTTCACGTCACAGCTCTGCACATGTAGGCGACGTAAACAGGGGAACTTCATGTAAAGCGTTTCCCTCTCAGCGTTTTGTCGTGGTTCATCTGATGCCACACAGACACTCAAAGCGATAAATGTGCCGTTCTGCAGCGTTCACGTTCAGGCGCACACAAACAGGACAGTGCTGTAGTAAACCAGATGCTGCTGGTGTGTGTTGCCAATCAGCGTCGTCCACTGCCATCATTCAAACACAAAACGCTGGAAGAGCTTTTGGAAAAAATGCTGCTCATCGTCCCAGGAGACTTCCAGAGACTCCATCGCTGCTTTCAGGCTCATGGAAGAGTTGGAGGACCCGTTACTGTGTCCGCACAGCGCTGGGGAAGCTTGTAGCTCGTACTTCAGAGTCAGCACTCGTGTAGACAGCAGCTACAAAACAACGTGGCTACGGTGCGTCCGACGCGGTCGATCTGGACGTTTTAGAACAGACCAGAACTTCATTGCGGCCGGTTGTGATCCAGCTGCTCGGTGGTTTAAGGTGGCTTTTTTCTTGCACCGCTTGAATCCAACATGCGGTTAAAAATAGTCCACGTGCAGGTGCCCCCGCAGGAAAAAAATATTGATTTAGAAAAATATAATAATAATAAAAAAACCCTTTTTATGAGTCGCTGGCTGGCTGCTCCCCACTCACACTCAGAAAGCTTTAAGTGCTTGGCTGCAGTTCAGCTGGGGACACTGAGTGGCTGCTCGACTTGACCCCAAGTGTGAACATTTAATCAGCTTAGCATGACATCCATGCAGCCCTCCGCTGCATCTAAAACCATACAGCAACACTAAGCCACAGCCAGTGACCCACACTGATCCCTGCCTCACACACACACACACACAATGATGCACTCACAACACATTGCATATAATGCATGAATGTACATAATATAATGTCTATAGATAAAACACACACGCAGGCAGCTGACACAGCTGAAAGCCTGCAGAGCTTATAGGGGCAGAAAACACGGCAGACACGCTGAATCCTATTTAGCCAATGCTTTTAGTAATGTAAAGTGCATGAGAGTGCACGTAAAAGCATGAGTACGTGTAGCGCAGCGGGAGCTTAGGCGACGTTATGAAACTGAGCTTAGGTTAAAGTGCATTAGAGCGGAGAGATTCAGGGAGAACATAAGTCCACAAAGAGAGAGGAGGTTTATTAATTCAAGTAATTGCATGCGTGCATGTATGTGTGTGTGTGTGTGTGTGTGTGTGTGTATGTGGCATTAAACCTGTGGGACAGTGGTGTCCAACCATTATACCGTTCCCAAATCCCAGTCCGTCCCACGATGAGTTGCATAAAGCTACTGTTGTACAACGTTCAGGGAGGGGAGTGATTACATTAATGGGATCTTTGGCATTGGGTGGAGGATGCTAGTTTCTCATAATCACGGGTGTAGCAGCTGGTGGTCGTCCGTCATGGAGGATGTGAGCTCGGCCTTTATGGCTTCCACGTGGGAGAAGGCAATTCGCAGAGGTAGCTGATCCAACGAGGGCGGACAGGCAAAAGACAGATCTTCTTATGTCAGCGGGGGATTTCATCTGAGCGTCATTATGAAGGGTGAGACGCACGCAGGAGGAGAAGCACTGTTCAAACTTTGGGAGCAGTGCCATCCACGTTAGGATCTGTGCCAAACAGGAAACTCGTGTGAGGCGCCCGGCTTCGAGTGATGCAAAGTCCGTGAAACGTCTTTCAAACTCTGATGCAACGCCCTGAACTTGGCACTGTTGAGTTCAGTTGCATGTTTGCCCTGACACTCGAGTTCTGGATGCATGCAGGTCACGGCAATCGTGTCCATTAAACTTTAGTTTTTTCCCTGCAACCTGACAGAAATGTGTCTCTGCTCAGCCACCGTACGCAGAGATAATCCAGACACCTGAACTTTGTGTCAGCAGGTACCAAGTACTGAACACCTGGCCAAGATGCTAACCTTAGCTAGCTCTGGCTAACGGCACGGTGCCGGACATCGACTCTTCTTCTTCTCTCTAAAACAGCGGCGTTACCGGTCAGTACCTCAGTATCTGACTGAATCCTTGAGAGACAGTTTTATTCTTAAGTTCTCCAGACAGTGAGTCTGCAGCTTCTCAGCATTTGAATGAGATTTTCAATCGATATCGTTATCGATTAAATACGATCGCTGCCTTCCCTGCTGAAGTTGGACTTTGTCAAAATTTTGTTTCTTTTGGTGGGAAATACCTCTCATAGGTTTGGTACACGGTTTTAAAATGACAGAACAAAGTTCTGTGTCAGCGATACACACACTGAATCCAAAAAGGAATTTCATGATCGCATTGTAAGCACTCCACGCTCAGAAGACAGCGGTCGACTGCTGAAGAAGGTGTGTGTGTGTTCATGAGCGAGACAACGAGCAGAGCAGGTGTGGTAAGAGTGGAAAATTCCCACTCTCGGTCTGTATTCCTCAGAGGAGGGGTATGTGCAGTGAACGCCTCGTGTGCACTTGGCAGACACAGCAGTATATACTCCTACAGCAGCCGGGGAACATTATAGATACATTATATAAACAGACAGAGATATCAGAGTGAATTGGTTTATGGTTCACCTTGAGGTCTGCACCTTGAACCGAGTTGGACAACTGAGGTCTTTTTAAATTGGATCTTTTGTGCATGAATGATATTTTCTACCTTTTATTTCTCCTTGAAGAGAAAACATCGATTGTTTAGTCCTCCATGTTTTCTTTCCAATCAGACGTGGAATGTCTGTCTGCTTACTGATAAAGGCTGGTGGACTGAAAACATGAAGGACGAAGTCTGACATGTTTGAGAAGCACAGTGAGGCCAATTAACGGCTACAAAACTGTACAACGAAGAACGCACAAACGTGATCGGCATGCTAACTCTTTGTACAAAAAATATCTGCGGTAAATATTAGTATTATTAGAATTTTTAGCGTTGTTGGTCTGACTTCTGTTTTATGGAAAACTCGACACCTTCTTGCTGCTTATACAGATACACTATTGTGTTATACTGCACTGCATGGGAGTGTGTGGTTTCTAAATGAGGGGGAACCTTAAGATGAACCTCACAAGCTGCCGTACAACAGGTACTAAAGACAGGAACGATGCTCGACGGATTACCGCTCCTAAACAGCTGCTAAACTTAGAAACTAATAAGTGTCTTCACGAAATAATCAAGTGAAACTTTTGGGATGAACTGTCTGACGTTCAATCAGACTCACACCTGCTGTACAAATGAACCCGGGTCAGTAGATCGAGTCGAGGTGGTGAAACTGTGAAACTGTGCACATGTGAGGCGTTAGCTGAGACAGCTGCTGCTCGTGTCCTGCGATGATCTGCGATGGACTTTTTGGTGCCTAAAGCTACGACTGAGGACTATGCTGACTATGAAGGTAGTCACTAAGTGCTGCTCGAGTGTGACTCTGTCCATACGTCTTCGTGCTTCTCCAGCCTTCTGCGCACTCTTTTTGGCGCCTCGTTGAGAGCTGGTTCTCGCGTAACCATCATTAAAATACAACACGGATGTTCTGACTTCTGCAGTCTGAAGAAAAAAACACAGACGAGGAAGAAAGCGAGAGCTCGCAGGACAAAGTTCAGATCGGATTCATCGAGCCGTCCTCTCGTCTCGCTGTTTACTCGCTGTTTACGCTGCCATGCACGCAGGCCACAGCAGATCAATCTACATCCCGTGTCACGCGAAGAGCGATGTCAAGAGCTATCCCTCCTCCACCCGGCGCTGCCTCCACCTGACAGAGCGAGAGGGAGGAGGACGACGACAGGGAGAGGTAGCGTGAGAGGGAGACGGAGAGGGCACGCAATCCCACCCCCCGTACACTCATGTTATATCAGCCTCTCTGTTGGAGGGAAAACTCCAGAGAAGAAAAACACATGTGCTGAAGAGTTTACACACACACACACACACACACACACACACACACACACACACACACACACACACACACCGTCTCTGTCTTTCTCAAACACTCCTGTGGGCCAATGAGAGATCTCAGAGCTGTCAAAACCACCAGGGCCCCCGAGGGCCATCCATCATGAGAGATGGAGGGAGGAGAGGAGAGGAGAGGAGAGAGCAGGAGAGGAGAGGAGAGGAGAGAGCAGGAGAGGAGAGGAGAGGAGAGGAGAGGAGAGAGCAGGAGAGAGGAGACGAGGAAGAAGAGCATAGAGAGGTGGCTAAGGAAAGATAGGAGGAGAGAGAAAAGGAGACTAAAGGAAGGAGCTGAGGGTAAGAAAAGGGAAGGAGAGAGGAGGAGAAGAGGAGAGGAGGAGAGGGAGGAGAGGAGGAGGAGAGGGTGATGGAAAAAAAGGAGAGACGACGGATGACAAGTTAAAGATGGAAGAGAGTGTGAGGGAGTGAAAACTCCTTTCTCTGGAGAGCATCGAGTCCATGATGCATAAACAACACACACACACACACACACACACACACACACACACACACACACACACACACTCTAGTGAGAGAGCTGAAACATGTCAGACTCTGTCACGCAACAACACTGAGAGGCCACAGAGTGTGTGTGTGTGTTTGTGTGTGTCAGACAGTGAAGGTGGCTGTTTGCGTGCTTCAGTTCCTCGGTGGTGGTCAGTGTTCGCGGTCGGTCGATCCTCGACGTGTTTTTCACACAAAATGTTAAAAGAACATTAAAACAACATTAAAAGGAACCTGAGGAACATCTACAGAACCTCATCGGTGACGTTGGAACGAGCTCCGTCTTCCCGACGATGGTCCGTGCTCCATTCTCCCACCACTCATGAACAAGTTCAGAAGTTCATCAGCTGTTCCAGGATTCAGTCCCTGCACGGCCGCACACAGCTGCAGTGTTTGAGTTTGGTGCAGACGGAAACACGAACAAACATTTGATTAGATAAATAAATCAAACGTGCGGATACACCCAAACACGCTGATACTGTGCCAGACTTACAGGACAGAACATGAACCCAGCACCCGCAGCGCTGATCAGACAGCCGGCTGCAGAAGTTTGAGGCCAGCGGTGGCTGAACACGGTGGATCAGAAACACGCAGGAACAATTTAAAACGTTAGCAGTGTGTGTTCTTGTTGGAAACGTGGTCGTGACGGGTTGTTGTACGTTGGGTTTGAGGCTGGCAGCTGTTGTCCTCGCTTCCCGGTCTCAGCACCAACAAGCCGGCTTGTTCCTTTCCTCCGTGACCTCACAGCCTAAATTTCACCACAATCTGTGGACGAGGGTTTGAAATGTCTGTAATTACAAACTCTTCACTGGTCGGACTTTAATGAAAGACGACATCTGAACTTCTCTGAAATATCTGACGTGTTTTCTGCGACTTTCAGGTGTCTGTTTGACTTAAAACCTCTGAGCACTTTATTATTATGCAGAGTTATTTATGAGCTAATGACGGAGCGAGCTGCTGACACTGTGCGGAGATTAACGCCTCGTAACTGGTTTATGTATTTAGGTCAGAAAATGTGAACAGTGTGAAAAATCTGTTGAGTGAGGAAAAGGATTTCACACGGTGTTCAAATAAACTTCAGAGGCCCGAGGCACCGCGAGCACACGACTACTGACACTGTATACTCGTGTGTGTGTGTGTGTGTGAAGGTGCTCTTCAGTTACCTTGAAAAGAAGAGTGGATTCATCATGTTTCATCAGTAAAATGTTCGTCTGCACGTTAAACTTGATATTTTTGGGTTTCCTTTGTGGAGACGGGCACAGGGTGGGTAGTCTGAGTTTGCTTGGCCCTCCTTAGAGCGAGCGTGAGGAGCTCGGAGCAGAACCGCTGCTCCTCTGCGTCCGACAGAACCAGCCGTGGTGATTTGGGCATTAAGATGTCTCCTGGGCGCCTTCCTTTGGAGGTTATCCGGGCACGTCTAGCTGGGAGGAGACCCCAGGGCGGACCCATCTACATATCCCATCAGGCCGGGGAATGCCTCAGGATCCCCCAACGGGAGATGGAGCTGCTGCCACTGCGAGGCAAATACCTCGTGTATTGGGGCGGCAGCAGTTTAGTCCATAGGGACCACCTGAGGGTGGCCGGTTCAAGTCCAGCATGGACCAAAGTATGGAGGGCTGACTGGTGGCTGGAGAGGTGCCAGATGAGCAAGGCACCGAACACAGAATCAATAAAGTATCATATGAAACTCTGAATGCCAAACGATTATGTGATGTGTCCATTCTTTGGAAATCTCCATAGTGGACTGGAGGTCAGGTCCAGCCCGGATGTTATGAGGCCAAACAAAGCAAAGATCCCAAAGACAATGACTAAATACAGGACTGCAGGTTTGATAAGACTGAAACCGTGTGGACCTGCAGCCCTGCAACAATCCTCCTTCATGAAGGAGACGTGAAGTTTTCACATTTCAGAAGCTTCTGTTGGGCCTCAGTCACATTCTTGCAAACCCAGCAGGTCCTTTGTCAGGATCCTGAAGGACTGATGGCTGTGATCTGATTGGCCCGGCGTTCGGCTATTGTTCATCATAGAATGAATATGAAGCAGCGTGAACAGCAGCTGTGAAACAGAAAAACACCACGGTGACATAACTGACTCAGACACGGCCTGTCAAAATGTTGGAAACCACAACAAGAGAGACAATGAGGGAGATTATTTGTTGATCTAAGTGTGTGTGTGTGTGTGTGTGTGTGTGTGTGTGTGTGTGTGTGTGTGTGCAGTGTTGACAGGTGGGTTTTTATTCTAGGAAATCCCCAGGTGACGCAGGTGAAATGCAATTACAAGAAGAAGAGGATGATGTTTGGGGATAATCACATACCAGCATGGCCGTGTGTGTGTGTGTGTGTGTGTGGGAATATACAGATTTCCTCGTTTAAGACGAGCAAAAAGTAAAAATAAACGAATCATTAAAAGAAAAAAAAATCGGTTGACAAACACGTCCAGCTCATAAATAAAACACATGCTGCATATTCATGGCTGCAGCATGAAAGAGGCCATGCTGGCGTGTGGGTGTCAGCCAGAGGGCAGCCTCACTGGGTTTGACATCAACAATACGGCGTCTCTGAAAGGATCTTTTCTACCCGTCGATCTGAGCGAGGAGGGTTTGAACCGGTCCCCTTCCACTGGTCTCGACCCAAACGGCGGCGCTGCCAGCGCTCACAAAGACGACATTCACACAGAGTGGGAGAGAGAGAGAGCGCGGTGATGAATAATGAAAGTGATTTAGATCTTTTTAAATGGTTAAAAGTTTAAACACGACATCACAGGTTAGTGTTGAGAAGCTGCAGAGATGATGAGGCGCTGCGTCGGGTTAGTCCACGCCGCACACGTCACATTTAAGAAGAAATTCAGCCAATTATCGAGTTTCAGATTCAGAGGCTCCGGCCGAGCTAATGCAGCCACGCTTCAGGTGGCCAGGTGACAGTGATAATATTAGCAAACAGATGATGCTGATGTTTAGCTGGTAGGTTGGTAAAAGCATCTAAATGCTGCTGGAGGATGGAAATGTGCCAGTTTATGAGATATATGTATGTATATGTATCACCGAGCACGCTCGATGGGCGTGAGTCTGTGAGCTTTGACGTATGCGCTCGAACTGTGGTGGTAAAATGAAATACGTATGACTCACCGCCACATATACTCAGACAATGAACAGCACAGAAACAGAAACAAGTCTCCAGTCACCGGGTCTCAAAGTGGCGTCTGGCTCAGCTCGGCTACATTAGCGAGCATTTCCATGTCAGGTCACGGGGACGTGAACACATCAGCACGTCAGTCCGACTAAAATAATCCTAAAACTGAACACGCAGTCTCACAGTAAATTCATTTGGTGAGCACCGCCTGTCTCAGGAAACAGAAGTCAATGACCTTTAACCCCCGCTGACCTCGGCTCAGACTCTGAGCGTCCTCAGCTTCAGGTCACACAACAAAGCAGCGTGGCCGACAGATTTCATCCATCGCGCATACAAATGAAGGCCGTGAATTCATCGCGGCCCTTCTGGTTGCAATTAGTGGTAATCTAAGTGTGAGCTGCCGCACGGAGCCTGCTGCATATCAAACGACTGCAGCTCCGGCTCCAACGCTGATACCAGGTAGCTCAGAGCTCAGAGCTCAGCTCACGACTGATCAGAACACAGAGGAAAGGTTGATGCTGCAGGCAGGACACACTCCAATAAGTTACAGGGGAAGGGCGTCTCAGAAATTCAGCTTTAAACTTTTTAACAAATGCACTTGCTGTCAACGCAGAGAGGCTGCCAGAACATTTCCAGATGGAGCCCACAGAATCCGATCAGGACGGGTGTGTTCACTCATTCTGACTCAGGATATTCAGAAGCACAGGCCGCTCGGTGCAGGTGTGAACGAAAAGTGTCTGTGATGAAGACAAATCTTCTTGTCTTAGGCGTCCGTCCAGCTCCGTACCTTCACGCCCGAGCTCGCTTTCAGAAAAGATCCTCCGAAAACAAAACGACGTGTTGAAATGGGAACGAAGTTTCCAGTTTTTTCTTCTTGTATGTGTTGATCGTGGATCTCAGCCAGCTCAGTGTTAAATGAACTTCATGTATCTTTCTTAAACTATTAGCGAGGCACGCTACAGAGCAGCCCATGCTGCCTCAGCCAGAGTTCTGCCTGTTCCTCTCAGTGAAGACTTATTCAAAGATAAATGTGTTTACTGCACAATTCACTCAGCCATTTATCAACTCAGTATTTTGTTAGCATTAATAACTACAGCTCCCATGAGGCTTTGTGCCTGAATGTCAGGGTTTATTGTGCAATTTTGCAGACGTGGATTGATTTGAACGACTTCATCTGACTTACATGAGCTGAGACTGGACCTGGACTGAATCAAAGACTCGTTGACTTGACTTAGATGAAATCACTTGTTTGTGTTAATTAACATGCTGCTGTAGTCTGATGTTAGCTCACGTTACCCAGATAGAAACTGTTCAAGCCAACACTCAGAATAAAACTCTGTTGTAACATTGCGTTTCTGAATCAAACCTCTAAGTTGCATTTAATGTCATATTTTGTCTTTGATCATCGTCAGTGACAGACAGCGCTCGGCTCAGGTTGAGAGAAGATCACGTTTCTGTTAAAACACCAAATTCACCAGGCAAACGGGTGAAAAACCCGGAGGCTCGATACTAAATGACTGATTTGGTACTTTATCAAATGACTTGAGTCACATATTAGTGAGATTTGACCGTCACCGTGTTGGTTGGCCGTTTTAGCGTGGCAGGTTACGAGAAGCGGAGATGGAGGAGGGTGAAGCGGTAACACTGTAACAGAAGTTCAGTGGAGGGTGGAGGGCTGAAACAGATCTAAGAACCTCAACAGAGAGAGACGGGAAGAGCGGGAGTGAAAGAGAGTATGAGATAAGACGCCTCAGGTTAGAGGATTAGAAAAGATTAGAAAAGATATTCTCCAGCGAAGAAGAGATAACCTGTTAGCTGTCTGACTCATAACGTCACTGTAAACCATGCGCCTGAACTCACTCTGACACACACACACACAGTTTGTCCAGAAGTGTTATTTCTTGTGTGTGTGTGTTAAATGTTGCCAATACGTCAGTTTAGGCCGTGCCTGGGAAAAGCAGCTCCCACAAAGAATGAGAGCGAGAGCGAGCGAGACTGACAGGAACAGCATGCTCTCTCTTTTTCCGAGTGTGACCTCGCCCTGCAGAGACTCCAAAATAAAACAAAAAATGCAGGTTTCCATGTGGGGAAAATTCCCAGGATCGTGTCAATTTGTCAGCAGCTGCTGTGAAAACATGAACATGTGGGTAGAGGAAGAGAGCGAGTGCGAGGCCGTCGGTGTTTGTGCGGATCAGGATGTGTGTTTGTTTGTTTGGTTGTGTAGTCAGGGAGCTGCGAATGTTTAAAAGGCCATTCAGAGGTTTCTACGATAGGTGGCCTGAAAACAGACAAAGCGAGAATCCCCCCCACACTGAAGCTGAGCGTGCTCGAGCATCAGTGTTGGCCGGTACGACTAACACATTACAGTAAAGTGTCCGGAGCGGCCGTGGCTCCGGAGGTAGCCCAGTTTATCCATGGCTGGTGGTTCGAGCTCTTCCTGTCTGCGTGTCAAAGAGAGCTGGAGTGAGATGCCGAACCGCAAGTTGCTTCCGACGGAGCAGCCAGAACCTCGCATGTGTGAATGAGAGGCAGTCTGTCCAAGCAGCTTCAGTCACTGATGCTGGTAATGCTCAGAACAGAGCGGCACAGGGAGACTCACCTGTGCAAAACAGGTAGAGCTGCAAGCTTCACGATGGAGCGATCTCAGTAACGCTGCTTTGTGCATCCACAGGCGTCTCATACAGGCGCACAGGGGAACCTCCAGTGTCTGTGTGAGGTTGGTTTGATTCAGGAAAAGAACATCTGGGTTAAAATCAAATGACTGTGAGGTGAAGCCAAAAACTGCAGTTCCTCTAACGTCCACCTGAGGCTGGCTGCAGAAGTGAGTCAGTCTCCATAAGTCCCCATGTTAGACAGCAGAAATAAACATGTTTACAGCCTGGTACAAAAACAGTTTTGGTCTCTGTAGCTAATTTCCCCGTTCATGACAACTGTACTGAGGGTGAATTTATATACAACTCACCTGTTCACATTATATTAAGGCTTAAAGTTATGCAGGATTAAGAGCGTGGACGCTTTGATTGACAGGTGGGTGTGGTTACAGGTGGCCTATGAGAGCACTCAGGCTTCATTCAGCTCGCCTCAGCTCCACCAATGATCCACGACTTTGGAGGAAGAGGCAGGACTACAAGGCGGCGGTCAGAGCCGCCACACTGAGCTTCACAGCGGCTCTCCTGTGGCTGACGTCATGCATAAAACATATAATCCATTCTTTATACAGTCACGGGTCAAAATAAGTTATTCCATGACTTAAAGTGTTTGTTTGACCCATCGTCCACACAGATGGGTTACTCTGGGGTAGATGTGAGTCCAGTGTGATGCTAACGGGCGCCATGGCGCCTGTATTAGACGCAGAGGGGCGTGATGACAGTGAACCTGTTAACCAGGTCAGCTGAACTTCAAGTGAACGCTCTCTGCAGGTTTACTTGACTTAAATTTATCGACTTCTGTTTGAATTTCTGTGATTATAAATGTGTTTGTTGACCTAATGCTGCTGCTGGGAAGAAGCACTACACCTTCCAGTAAATCCATGTAATTGATTACATGTTCCAACACTAAAAGCAGCGGTTGCATATGAAAAATACATTTACCAAAAGGTGTGTGTGTGTGTGTGTGTGTGTGTGTGTGTGTGTGTGTGTGTGTGTTTGAACCTTTCTGGTCAAACATTTGGAGCCTGTCAGTAACATGAACTCACAGTTAGCGGCTTCAAAAACAGCAGCTGTGCAGTTTGTAACAACGCGTATTGTTTATTTTTGATTTTGTGTAATTCAAGTTCTGTAATAAATAAATCAGTGTGTGTGTGTGTGTGTGTGTGTGTGTGTGTGTGTCTCCATATGCGTGCAAAGAAGCTGAAAGATCTTTTTGCTCCACATTCCTCTTCCACAACATCATTAGCAGCCCGGCTGACCTGGCAGGGAGGGGCGGGCTGGGCGAGACGCTGGATGCACACACACACACACACACACACAGCCACATTTCCACTACAGTGGCAAAGCAGAAGATGGGAAGTGTTGCTATGTTAAACACATAAACCTCGTGTCAGATACAGTAAACCACCTTTGACCTTCAGATCAGACTGTGGTTCCCATGCCGAACATCAGCCAGGTCACCAGCAGCAGTCAGCCCAGCTCGGCGTCTGTCTTTCAGCCTTTTATTTCACCAGGCTCTCACCAACCACTAAAAGTCAGTCAGTCAACCATTCTTGCTGAGCCTGGTTACATTGCCCGCTTCTCCAGCTCCTGTTCTGGCACAACATTGGCTCAGCATTCCCCCACAGTCTCCATGAAAACTATCCATTCTCTTTATTCTTTATTTGTTTAGTCTTTATGATGGAGTGAAAGCCATTAACAATGTGTGAAAGTTAATATTCACCTTCTTCTTTTTTTTACACAAATGTGTAAAAACAGGTGGATTGAAACTTTTATTCTGTTTAAAAAGTTTAAAAATCCTGAAAATCTCTCCCCGGCTGTTATTTCGATTTCTCTTTCCTCTGCCTTCCTCGCTTTACCTCTCTTTTTAAATTTTCCCTTCATCTGTCTGGCCGCTTCAACTCCAAAAAGAAAAAATAATAATGCTGTTTCCCTCCATCCATCATGCCTTTCTCCCTGCCTCCTCCTGAGTCACAATCCTCCCGCTCTCATTACTTCCAACAAAGTCTGGAAACAGTAATAAGGCTCTAAGAAAAGCTCCTAACATTATTAGAGCTGCAGGGAGGGGGATTCACCTCGCTCGATACGACACACACACTCACACATGCATACATAATGTTACTATGGCTGCTGTGTGTATGTAAACATTAATGAGCTGCAGCACAGTATCACAGATATTAGGTGCCAGGTTTATAGAGCTGCAGAAGTCCAACATGCCTCCAGCCGTAAAACACATGAAGACAGTGAAGCTCGCTTCATTCAGCTAATGCAAACCAGACCACGCTCCTCTTTTTCATATGTGAGGGCTCAATATTCAACAGATGAGGGAAGATATGATGGGCAAAAGTATGTGGACACACCTGTGTGTGATAACCAAAGGCATGAATGGACTTCCCATGAGATGCTGAACTGTTCGTCGTGGGAGCTGCAACAAAATAATTAGTCCTTTAACTGAGCACAGGATGTAAACTTTAATGGCACCGTCCTTAGCTCAGCACGAGCTCTGCTTCATGAGCAGCTTCTTTCTGTGTGGTGACATGGTCCGTAGGTGAAGTTTGGTAGAAAGCGTGAAAGGGTTGAACACAGAGCTGTTTATCTTGAGTAGCCGAATCCTCAGAAGACTGTCGTTGTATCGACTTCATCTACTTTAGTTTAGAATAAAATGAAACCATTTATTTTTACTTGTCACACAGAATGCTTGTCCAAAAGCTGAGCTGAGAGAGTGCAGGA
Source organism: Nibea coibor (assembly GCA_023373845.1). Lineage (NCBI taxonomy): Eukaryota > Metazoa > Chordata > Actinopteri > Sciaenidae > Nibea > Nibea coibor. The sequence continues at coordinate 26,248,926 of CM041718.1, read as the reverse complement.
CTTTTAGTTTGGTAGAAGGAAAATCGACGTGAAACTGCTTCTCCTGAGTAGCCGAATAATTTCGGAAAGAGACTTTGCAGCTGAGACTTTCAGTCCGGAGAAGCCTGGCACCTGCAAAACTTGCAACTCACACCAAAACAATGTGGATGGATAAATTCTTTTTTGATTTAGAGGTGAACTGTCCCTTTAACATCCACTTCAGTTCAGAGTAAGGACAGAAAACCTTTGAGTTCTGTGTACAACATCAGCAGCAGTCGTTCTCCTCACAGACCTGCCTGCTAAAATGAAATATACCAAAACCAAAAATATGTTATTAGCTCCAGATTTAGTGATTTTCTAATTACCTTTTAACTATCAGTGGATTTGGTCGTTTATTATTTGGCCGCTCGACAAACTTAAATGAATTCTTAATTGAGCAGCTGAGCATCTGCAGACAGTTTGTCATTGAACCAAAGCATTAATAAAGGACGGAGCAGAGAGACAGAGCTCGGCCCTCAGCGTCTTCATTTGATTGTTTTAAGATTTGACATTTCTAAATGACATTTACAGAGAATTAACAAGCACCTAATTGACATTGAGGAAAAAAGAGGGTTGTAGACCCCTAATAGGAAAAGTCCTAGTGTATAACACACACACACACACACACACACACACACACACACACAGCAGAGTGAGACGGGTCATGATAATTAACCCTTATAATCAGGACTCGGTCGTTGTGTTATCACTGAGTAATTGCAGACTTCTAATCCTCATTTAGAGTAATTAATCATATGTGAACACAGAGTGCTGTCATTTACACTGAGATCTTCACCTTCATCACCACCATTAGTCTCCTCCTCCTCCTCCTCCTCATCATCATCATCATCATCAACATCATCAACATCATCAACATCACCCTTATCATGGTCATCATCTTTGTTGCCATCATCATAATTGTTGTTGTTGTCATCTTCATCATCATTATTATGATCATCGTCATCATCACCGTGGCGATAATCATTGTCAACACATGATCAGTATTTTCTGTATTTTCATTGGCTGTTCATAGAAACTTGCAGGAAATGTTTGAACAGTGCAGAGTCGCTAGCTTCAATCAGCGAACGCCTGAGCCCTCGGACTGTGATGTGTTCACTGTCATCACGTCAAGCATGCGAGGGTCCTGGGCTGTGAAGGGGATGTGGTACTCGTGCATTAGTGCGATACGTGAGGAAACAGGCTGCTGCTTTAAATACATGAGCTGTGAAACTCAATATTATATTCACATTAAACCAACATGTGACAGAGGAAATGGATGAAAACATTTGTCCATCAAGTCCAAATTAATCAGAATCTGAACGTCACATCCATTTTTCTGTGGATTATGGTTCATTTCCGAAAGTCTGAGAAAGTCTGTGCCCAAACTGGACTCTCTGCAGAAAGTGTGCTGGAGGCTCTTTGTGGACCTGATCAGAATAAATTGAGGGTTTGGACAGAGGTTCAGAAGTTCAGACATTCAGATCCAGACTTCGTCTTTTGTGTTCAACGAGTTTGTGCACACGTACTCGACCACGCTGTAGCATTCCTGCTGACTTCTCAGTTACCCACCATCAAACAGTGTTCTGCTCTCAAGTAGTGTGTCAAAGTGTGTGAATATAATATCAGATATGGATTATCTTTATAAGCAGGCTTGGCCACAGTCGTCGGCTGCCTCATCACTTATTAAACAGCCTCGCTGTGGATCTCTGAGATGAAAGTCGACTACCTCAGAGACTCCGCGGCAGCCGGCTCAGTCAATTCTCAGCCTCAATCGATAGAAAAGTTCTTCAACTTTTGACTCGAGCACAATTCAGTAGGAAGTATTGACACTGAAGGAGTCAACAAAGCGCGCAGCAAGACAACACAACAGCATTCCTGGTCGGCGTTCGTATGTTCAGGTGAAAACTGGCCCGTGCTTCACTCTTCTTCTTCTCCGCTGCTCTTTTTGAATTATAAATAAATGCAGAAATGGTGTTGGCCGCCAGCTCCTCTTTACATAAAACATTGATGCCGTCTGCAGAATGAAACTAAAACAATGACCATGTGAATCTGTGCTGGCACACAAAGAATGCAGCTCGTCTGGAGCTGCTGAAAGGAACGCGGGGAACCGAGCGGTGACCCCGTCACACAGAAAGTTCCAGAAAACTCTCAGCCAACTTCTGACCTTCTTAAACTGCCCTCATGTTGACCTCGGGCTGATCCTGCTGGGAGCTGGACCAACAGCGACGTCTTTAAGTGTATTACCGGCTGACGTGGGACGGTGTGACACCCTCACAGATTTGGACAAAGTGGTTTTACTCATTGACGTGATGCCGGTTCTATTGTCAGTCACGGCATCGAGGATTTGGGCAAAACAAGAAGCAGCTGCCAACATCGACTCGAGGGAAGCTGCAGCCAGGTGAAACGCTCACATCATTCCTCTGTTAACTTTCATGCACCACCTTTGAGTCAGTGCAGATCTGAAGGTGAAGCTTTTGGATCATAACTTCAGATACGTTAGCAGCTGCCGACCAACGAAGTGGCGGACCAGCAACTGTCCCGTGTTTGTCCGTGAAGTCTGGTGAACTTTGGAGAGCTTGACCTTCTCTGCTGGCGTCAAGGTAAGCGGTGAAAACATTCAAATGTCCATCAGGTCATTGTTTAGCTTCATGTTGGTCCTCCTGTCTGCTTCAACCGCCATCTACTGACACCAACACACTGATGACTGCTCTCAGGGCAGGTCGTCAAATAACCAACGCCGCTTTGTCGTGACCCGGCCCGTAGTCTTTGTATGAGCTGCAGCTGTTTGAGCTTCAGCTCCAGCCATGCTCCACACCTTTGTCTAGGACTGCCAAGATGGAGACGAGCAGAGCCACGACACGGAGCCTCAAACCTGAGGACGTCCAGCTTTATACAGACTACGTGTTTGACTCATGTAACCTCCACGTGGATGGATTAGAGGCGCTAAGAGACGGTACCTTGTGCAAAAATTTGCAATGCAAAGACAGACAGAGCACTGATGATCAGAAGTTTCTGCTCATCATCCGTGAGAGATTAAGAGTCATGTATGCTAAATATAAAATCTCTGCGGGCTAAAATTGGACTCAGCAGAGAATCAATTTCATGTCTGGGAAAAGATTTGATATACAGCTCTAATGTTGCCGTGCCTTCAGACTTTAATTCTTCAGTTTAAGAGTCGTCTCAGGACTGCTGAAAATTAAAGCCTGGAGTGACACCAGAGCTGCGGCGGAGTGTTCAGCAGCCCCGAGGTTACAGATCAGAGCCATTATCTCGTAAACGTGGAGGAGCAGAAGCTCTGCATTAGCACTCCTCGACTCGCTCGCACAAATTCAAATTCGATCCGCAGCAGGAACCTCTCACACTTTTTGACTAATTGAATAAAAAAAAAACTCCTCCAGCCCAGTTTGTTGATTTGTGTGTGTGTGTGTGTGTGTGTGTGTGTGTGTGTGTGTGTACATAGTCATCTGCGGATGTGTGTGTGTGTCATCGAGGAGAATCCCTTTAGGTCGAGCGAGCGGGTCGAAGCCAGAATGAAGCTAATGAGATTAGTCAGAAAGTCGGGGAATTAAAGTGTGCACACTGAGCTCGTTGGGGAAGCTAATTTAATCAGAGGTCCTTGAACGCAGCATCGGGCTCGGGACAGATCAGCCGCTCTCAGCTGCCTGATAACAATGAGGTCGTTCACTGAGGGCCAGCTGAGGACACGTCCTGATTGGTCCACATGTCCCAGAGTTTACATCGTCTCATATTTATCTCAAAGAGATTTCATTATTGTGAAGAAAACACCACGGATGTTTTTGAAAAGCTTAAAATAATCTATATCCACGCTTTCATCACGACTGACCTCGTGTCATTTTTGGCCTTCAGCAGCAAAACAAGTTATTTTTACAGTGCTTGTATAAGTTTGACAGTGAGTAAGTAAGACTGCAGGACATGTCTCGACCCTGTCGATGCTGTTTCTTTCACCTTTTTGTGCCCAGACAAACCTGAAGATAACTGGACCCTACAGAGACCCAACAAACCACCAACAGAGATTGTTTCCACCAACTTGCACAGATTCTTTAGCCGTTAGCTCTGAATCCTGCAAGAACGCCGACTGTCTTGCACAAAAAACAAACAGAGTCTGGTCGAGATCCCGGGCGGAGAGGCGTGAAGGCCTGTACAGACAGAGCTGGAGGTGAGTAAAACTTTATCAAACAAGTCCAGTCTCAGGGAAAGTTGTTTATTCACAGGTTTGTCTCGATGTCAGTCCCGAAAATCTCAAACAAAAATCAGCAGCTGGACCCAAAGACTTGAGATTAGAAGCTTTACATAACAAAACACTTTTAACACTTTGGTTTCATCAGCCAACAGACCGGGTGGAGAGACCGTCACCCCATCAGAGACACAACATCCACACTAAACTATGGAAGGTGTCTGGATTTGAGCTTTGTTAGGATCAATGATTTCATGTACAGTTCACACCGACAGGAGACTTACAGCACTTACAACCACACAGGAAAGAATCTGTCTTCAGTCAGACGTTACCGTGTCGTACAGTAAAAACATGAACCGTCCTCAGATTTCAGGCCGGAGCACACACACAGCATCACGCCTGATTCGAGGCTCGAAGACGCCCACTGACACTGCACAGCCAGAAGCCAGAGTGCTAATCTGCTGCCCAAAACTTAATCAAACCTCAGCCACTGAGGCGACAGATCAGAAACGCTCATATGGCTCCATTTGGACGGAGACACTGAAAAAGGAGAGAAACAGCGATGACGACAGAGAAGGAGAGAGGACACACAAAGAAGGCAGCAAAGCAAGGATGGGTGGAAAAAGAGATAGAGAGAGGAGAAAGAGGAGAAGGAAAGGACATCTGCCATTAGCTGCAGGGTCTGAGTCCACGCCAGAGATGAGGTCAGAGCCGCCTGCTGGACTCGAACACTGACCACCGGGCTGGAACACACAGGTACGACGCCTCGACTCACCGCTCCGAGCACACAGCGTCTCTGCTCAAAGCAGGTTACATCATTTCACAGGTTTTCTTCTCTGTCATCACAAACACATTCACAGCAATGTCAGGCGAACACACACACACACACACACACTCATTTAGCGCTCTGCCGTTACGACCCGTGTTAATGATGCATTATATTCATCTCGCCACATTTCAGCGAGCTCCATCTCAGCTGTCCATCAGGAGGAGCACGCCTCCTCTTCCCGTTAACGCGATCTGAAACATTTGATTCTTTTTAAGGAGGCAGCTTCGTGCTGCGTCCGGTTAAAGTCACATTTACATATGTAACATTATGTAACTGAAACTTTAGGCTAACCCTGACAGTGTGTGTTTGTCTGAACGGGGTCGGTGTGAGTCCAGTGTGTTGCTAAAGGCCACCATGGGGCGCGATGAAGAATGAAACAACCCGAGCTTTGTGAGCCGCCGTGGACGGACCTCTGCAAGGTCACACGAAGACGGACGACCAGTGAGATTAAACCTTCCTGCATGCATGTAATATTTATGATATACTATCTAACAAAAGTCACCTGTTGCAGTAGGTGTGGTGCATATTTCTTTTTTTTAACCACTGAACCAAATGAAACATGAATGTTGGCGAGTGAATAAAACGCGCAGCCTTGAAATAAAACAAATATATCTCTTTGTTTCAGACAAAGAGAAGAGAGAGACTTTTATTATTCTGCGGAGAATACAGAACTCATTATTCCTGATCCCTCAAAGGCACCACAAACACATCAGAACATGTGGCCTGCTTTTCAGCGTGTGTGTGTGCGTGTGTGTGCACGTTCACCGTGAGATCCAGCAGATTACCGTCACCTGTGGTCCTCCTGCCTCAAAGCTCAGCCTGTCATCCACCAATTACAGCTCCCCGGCCGCCCATAAAGCTCCCAGCATGAGAGGAAAGGTGAGATTGTCTCTTTATAGGAACCTAAGGAGGGAAATGACTCTCCCCCTCTCTTTCTTTCATTCCTCTCAGTCCTTATAATATCAGGCAGATTTCATATCTTTCATATAAAGTGCCCTTGACCTTCAAGCGATATGAGGGGCTTGATGGAGCCTCGTAATGGGGCTCTATAACTTTCCGTGTGGTTGAGCAAGCAGAGCACTGCAGGCTAGCAGGGCAGCTTGCTACAGATTAGCTGTTAAAGTGTGTTGCCATAACTCGTGCAGCCTGTAAAACACAGCAGGTCAGCTGCTGGAGGCGGCAAAGTCACGACGCTGGATTCCTCTGAATGTGAAGACGAGGACGAGTTTTAATGTAACGCTGCGTCTGGGTGCCGTGCCGTTTTGAACAATAGCTCTGGCCTCAGACCAAAGTAGTCTGTCCCCAAGATGGCAAGTTCAGACGGGGTGGGAAGTGGTTACATCCACTGAAATATATAAAGATGGACGACGCGCCTCCACTTCCTCCCACTACACAAAAATGAAGCCGAACTATCTCGGTTTGCTCAGCGATGTCAAGGTCTCGATCCGACCGACTCTGTCAAACTGCAGACAAGTTAGATGGTGGAGATGAAGCCATTGGACGTTTTGGACTCCTCGGATGGGCACAAACACCTTTAGAGGGGTCAATGTTCACAAAGATGAATGAATTCAACGCTCTAGCAGTTTTTTTCTTGGATTCTGGTAGAGAGATAAAAAAAGAGGACGAATAATGAAGAGAACGGGAAACAAAGAGCTTACAAACACCTACGTATCCCCAGATGCTCCTTCATGAGTTTATTCCTAAACTTAGCATAAACAATTCGTCACCTAGGTTAGCTAACGGAGGCCTAATTCACATCATCTGGAGTCGTGAAACCCCAGAGGCTGAATTCACGAAGCCTTCCAAGGCTGAGAGCCGCTCCAAGCTGACCAATTTAAGAGTAAATTCAACTAAATAAAAGGCAGGATGAAGTGCTTGGTGCATGCTGATCAGCCCACTCTGTGGCCAGCTGTTCCCAGAGCTGCCCAGAGGTAAAGAAAAGCAGCTCATTAGTTATTCAGATCGGGCTGAGTCAGGAGGAGAAAACAGTGAGCCGGATTCAAAAAAACTAAATTATCACCACTGAAAAACAACAGATCCCCAGTGAGACGTGGACGGAGAGACGTGGAGAGGAAAACATACTTATCAATGCAAAGTGATGCCACGACCGTGACATACAGCGAGTTTCCAAACCCAACAGGACACCAAGAGCTGCTCCACCCAAAATCTACTGAAGAGAAAACCTGCGAGGTCGAAGGTTCTCCGGGCTTCCACGTTTCTGGAGAATAAAATCTTTATGTGGTTCTGTGAGACTTTTAAATCTTTACTGGACCTTCAATTCTAATAATTTAAAGAGAGCGTCTGAACACGCGGGACGCTCTGATGAGTCTGGTGACGAGCAGTTTCAACTATATCAGCTACAACCAACTCGCTGTGGAGGGACTGTAAACATGCATGTAAAGACAGAGCGTGTCCATTCTCACACTGCAAACAATGTGACTTTAAACAGTTTAAAAAGGAGAAATCCCAGATGTCAAACATTCTGCGAACACGGCACGCATGCCAGTTTTCAGTCGCCTGCCTCACATGCGACATTCATTCAGTGTACAGTAGTTGTGTAAAGCATATTCACATGATTTGAGTCTTTAACCTGAGGCCTGTGACATTTCTGCTCCTCTGTATACTTTCTCCTTACTTCAGCTGGAGTCAGGGATGATGAATTCAGAACATTTCATCATGAGCTGGTGATGTTCTTTTAGAAGTGATTGGCTGTTTATTGGCTGCAATCTCTCTGAGTCGGAGGTTCTTCCTTTGACGTGTGCTCCGACATTCGCCCACCCCGGTGTGCCTAAATGTATCCGGTGTTGGTGCTTCTTGATTGGCCTCGATCACGTATGACCAACCATCCACCCTCTCTTCACCAGGACGCTGCTGTGCTCCTGCTTTTTTAATCGGCACCAGTTTGAAACTGATGCAGGTTGATTTACAAACTGCATTGAGTTCTTAACTATTTTAGGGAGGGTTGCACATAAACTGTATGTTCTGCTTTAACTCAGTCAAGCTGTCCTTTCTCACTCTGCAGCAGAGATGACACAAATCTGAGAACTGGACGCTTCAGGTGAACAAAGACAAAGAGAGAGACAGGAAGCAGCACATTGGTATTCACGGCTGGTTTGATCTCACCCACCCATCCCTGCCTCGTATTCTTTACATCACATTTGCCCTTCAGTGCAGTCTCACACACACACACACACACACACACACAGACGGTGGAAGCTGCACATCCTGTCGCAGGGGAAGCCGGACAGTCGATCACGTGCACATTCACTACGAATGCGTGCACGTCACGCGCCGTGCCTCAAAGCTGAAGCAAAAACAAGCTTTTTTAATTGCTACATGGTGGAATCAGATGTTTCATTTCCATTTTATCACTTAGTCATGTGCATCATTATAACTCTGGGTCATAAGTTCAATGCATTATTGATGGCATGCATGGAGAAAAATAAATCATTTAGCCATAAACTGCCAGAGAAATAATTGCGGCTCACTCCTTGGAAGTTTCAGCTGCATTTACATATTATTATGATTCTCTGACTGTAACGGACTCTTCTCTCAGCGCTGGATTGCCTCGCCTTTAACTGAACATCCAGAAAATGAAGAGTCTGTAGGGCTCTTAATGGTGAGACGTGACTCAGTGAGAGCTGCACTCTGTTTTAATGAGGCTGCATCCCAAGACAGGCTCTGAAATCTTGCTACTGAACAGAAAATTGAATGTGAACATGTATATTTAACCCACAAATCAAGAGCACGGTGGTCAGCATGAAGAGAAGGTCAAATATGCTAAACATCACAGAGATACAGGGACCTGTGCGTAGATACGGTGTCTCTGACACAATAATAAGGCTCCTCACTGCACAAAATCAAACCACTATTTTGGAGGACGGTCATAAAACATCCAGTTAAAGACAAAGTGGAAAAGGACGGATGGAGGGAGGCAGGGGCAGAACATGGCAGGAAGTGTAGCTTCTGTGACCTTATGATCCTTAAAATTACATATGAAGGGATAAACACGGGAGCCAGGAGCTGTCTGATGTTAATTCAAGCTTTACATGAGCACATTACAGCAGAATTTGGACATTAACCAGAAGAGAGCTTCTTCCCAGAATACATCATAAAACAACTCAAGCAGAGAGCAGAGCGCTGGATGATGGGTATTATAAGATAATCTTCTAAGAGACTGAGCTGGGAAAGGCTGTGCAGGCTGAGGGACGGTGAGGCGATGAGTTTTAAAACGTGGCAGGGAAACATCTGAAACATCCCGACTGAAGGAAATATTTAGACCCAAAGGTTAACGAAGAGAGCGCGTTGATTATTATTATTTATTTATTTAATTTTAATGTTCAGGCTTCATGAAATAATCTGATTTTCAGCATCATCACGTGTAAACTCTGTTGTAAGTTTTGTACAGGTTGTGCTGTGTGTTCTAAGCACGGCTGTAAATACATCAGAATCTCAGACTTTAATGAAGCTTTAATAAACGTGTCAAAAAGCAGCAGATAAAACGTCTAAAATCGAATTATACGTTTGCAGCACTGAGATTTTCCTTCATTCGGCCTCAGACGACGAAAACAAACCGGTTATAAACTCTGATAATTACAGCAGCATCGATAAACAATGAAAGTTGGTGACATCATTAACCTCATCAGGAGGTTCCTGTTCAAATCAGGACTTCCATGATTTCATGACCTGCTTTGATTGACAGTACTGACTGTGTGTGTGTGTGTGTGTGTGTGTGTGTGTGTGTGTGTGTTATGACCCTCACCTCCCGACCTCCTGCTGGGACTGACCGGGCCACATGTCTCTCTGTATCCAGCTAACAAAGTCATTTCAAAGGCCATTACCTTCATCTCAAGGCGTACTGCGACCTCTGACCTCATGATACGGTGAAATAAAGAAAGAGAGAGAGAGAGAGAGAGAGAGAGAGAAAGAGAGAGAGAGAGAGAGAGAGGAAAAGAGGAAAGCTGGGAAATATCGGGTACATTTTCTTCTCTGTTGTCTGTTTCTTTGTTGGAAAATAAGAAAAATAAGACCATGATTATCTTCTTATAAACAGGGTTTGAATAAATCTTGTAATAAAAAGTAAAATCACACACTGAACTCCTCAAACATGCCTCAGTAACGGCCTGAATAAACCGAAGTCCCCCCACGACCCGGTCAGTCCGTCCCACCGACTCTTCGGCAAACACTCCCCCAGAAAAAACAGCCTCCATCTGCGGCAGTTACAGCTGGTTACGGTGAATACGTGATGAAAACAGTAGCACTGTGGCAGGAGCTTGTGTCTTTGGCAACTTATTTGAGAAAAGATCTCCAGATTTATGTGGTCAGTCCACCCCAACGACTCTTCGGCGAACTCTCCCACAGAAAACCGCCTCCGCCTGGGCAGCGAGAGCCGGGAAAGTCCCTCAGCTCACTGATGGTGATCAACAATACAAAGATCAGAACTTTATTTAACATGTTTTCATACTTTCACAAAAGTCAAGTTAAAAAATAAGAGCACAGAGTGTGTGTGTGTGTGTGTGTGTGTGTGTGTGTGTGTGTGTGTGTTATTAGCTCGTACACTGAGCCATGTAATTGTGTGCAGCTGAAGGAGGCAGGCTGTAGACCCACAAACATGCCAAATACTAATAAATACACACAGTAAAAGCGAAGCACACGCTTGACCTTAATCACATTATACAATCATGATCCCCATATTCATTCACACACACAGACACACACATGTGTGTGTGTGTGCCCTGTGGCTGACCCCGTACAGTAGGATTAAACTGGATGTTAAGCTGGCACTTTCCTTCCATTGGGATCGTCTGGTCATGACTTAACAGTGAACCCTTCACTCACACACACACAGCACACGCATGTAATATGTATCTGACTGACGTGCATACACACTCTCAGTTTAATCTCACTCAAACAAACACGCCCTAACACGCGCTCATCTCTGACCTGATGAAGTCCAGGTCATTCACACGAGCAGCTTTAGAGTTCCTTCATCTTTGAATCAGTTTGAGAGACGTGAAAGATGCAAAGATGAGAAGATGGAGCTGGATGTGGTTAGCTTAGCTGTGTGTGGAGACGGGAAGCAGACCGTCATTTCCTTACATTAAAATCTCTCCATTAATGAATCATCTGGTCATAAAATGTCAGCAAACACTGTGAAAAGCCCAACAGCCACCATGACAACCACAAATGTTTGTTTGACCAACCGGTCCAAGAAAACCCAGGAAATCAAACATCACTGGCATTTAATGAGCTGGAACCAGAATTAGATTTTATATTTTATATTTTCCTGAGAAAAATCATTGAAATTATGAACCAAGTGTTTTTCAGTCAGTGACTGATCGATCCAATTAACTGAATTGTTAAAGCTTCACACATCTGTTAATCGTCTTTCATCTGAGCACAGACGTGTAAAATGCCAGTTTGTAGTTTCTTTGGCAACAACAGTTGCCAGCATTGCAGTTGCAGCGTCCGGCAGTCTTGTCATCACAGACAGGTTGCCAGATTTGACACCAACGTAAACCTGTTCTCGCTGACCGCATCTGGCATCCTGAACTGCAGCCGCAGACGAGCCAGATGTTTAAACCATCGTCATCACCTACGAACGGCCATCACTCAGAGCAGCAGCGATGATAACTCCTGCTGATCTGCACTGACCTGTGATCAGGTGAATGTGTCTGTTAGCTGCTGTTAGCTAAGGCTAGCTCAGTTTGTTAGCCAGGCTGTCTGGACTGTGAGCTCAGAGCACCGGGGGAAGTGTTGGTGTTTGTTTGGAAGAAGAGGAGGTTTACAGGGAATGCTGTTGGGGAGCAGAGCCAGTGTCGTGCCAGAACAGGAGCTGGAGAAGGGGACAATGTAACCGGGCTCAGCAGCTTCTATGGACATGATGGCAAAGGAGCAGAGAGTGAAGAGGACGCTGACGGAGGAAGCTAAGAAGAGAAAAGGAGAGAGTGAGCGAGCAAGAAGCCGCCGAACAAGAGTAAATCTGGGACTGACTTTTAGTGGTTGGTGAGAGCTTGGTGAAATAAAAGGCTGAAAGACAGACGCCGAGCTGGGCTGACTGCTGCTGGACTAGTCAGTGATATTAGCTGCTGCTGGTGACCTGGTTGATGTTTGGAGGTGCAGATCTGAACGTTGGACTCCATGGATGCCGCGGACGGAGAGAGACACACTGTCAGCCATAACACCGGCCAGCTTCCTGATGAAGTCTCCCCGAGCAGTAAATTTTACCGCCAAACCCTCCTCGGCTACATTACCAGCCAAATAAATGGCCTGAGCAGAGCAGAGAGAGACCCAGAGAGAGAGAGTGTGTGTGTGTGTGTGTGTGTGTCGTATTCCTGCCAAGCTGCGGGCATGGTTTGCGTGCCTGGGAAGGAAAACAGCTCATAACAAAAGCAGAGCGAGAGGGCCAGAATGTGAATGGGTGTGTTTGGGAGTTTACAACCCTCCCGTTTTTTTCCTACTGATTCTAGCGTGCCGGCTGACAGATTGGCTCGACGAAGCCGAGGCTTCACATGCAAGTGATGTGTACACACACACACACACACACACACACACACACTCAGAGATGCTGAGCTGCAGCATTCAGGTGGAGCAGCACCGCTCGTATATTCAGACTCCATTTGGAGGAACATGGCTCGGAGGGCAGCTCTCCTGAGAGGTCAAGAGGCATCTACACACACACACACACACACACACACACACACACACATGCACAAACCTCTGTTAAGGGGTTAACATACCGCCAACAGGCACCGTGGTAACCCTTGACCTCCACTAATGCTGTCTGGAGGGGAGGCAGGGGAGGTAATGGGTGAGAAAAATGCTCACACATGAACCTGACCTCCCTGTTGTAGCCTCTCTCTCTCTCTCTCTCTCTCTCTCTCTCTCTCTCAGCGTCATGCATTCATCAAACAAAGCGAAGCCCCGTCAGACAGCCGGTCACCCAACACGATGCTGAACACACACACACACACACATCTCGAGCCCATCAGATGACCGAACATCTCAATGTTAGTCCTGACCGGCGGCGGTGCCAACTGCTGAAAACGGACCGGTCCCACAGAGACTCCAGGATTATTGTATTTCAGGAGAAAGAGGCTTCAGGAATCAGAGGTCTGCGCCGCCGTGCATCCAGGTGACGGAGACGACTACACCGACTGCCTGCTTGTGCAGGCTGCAGGACGCAGCGTGTCCAGAAAAATGATCGGAACGTTTCTGACGTCGTTGGCAACGTTAATGTGTGATACAGTTTATATTTTTAGACACGTGTGAAGAAAAACTACAACCTCCGAGAAGTTCATGTCAAACTAATCTATGAAAATATTCATGTTTCTTTAATATCATCAATAAAATGTTCAACAAAATATCCAACCTACAATAAAATAATCAAATAATCAAATAATCAAATACTGCAGTTTCAAGTTTAATAATAAAAGTTCTAATTAACTTGAGAGGAAACACAAACATTTACCGCTGAGCACTGAGCATAAACAGACCAGGAGCTTTTTTCGTGATGTTTGATAAAGACGTGCAGTGAGTGTCATCACACAGTTTGACATTAAAAATGTCACATAAATGCTTCTTGATGTTTTGTGTTTTATTTTTTAGTTTGGAGGGAAAAAAAGACATTTCCACCACAAAGAAGACGAAACTACTTCCTGTTTATGGAGAGAACATCAGTTATATTTTAATATGAGCCACGTCAGCGTGCAGCATCCAAACTGCTCCGAAAACATGTGAAAGTTTGAATCGAGGCGCGATTCCTGCCGGACGCTGAAGACTCAGTGATCCAGACAGACCCTCAGAGAACATGCAGAGCCGTGTGAAAGCGTCAGCGCAATTTCCTACATCATTCCTGCTCATTACAGAGCAACACACACACACACACACACACACACACACACACACACACACACACACAGAGGTTGTGTAAGAGATGTTACAAAAGACACACTTCAAAGAGCACAAACAGCTCCCTCTGGTCCTTTTGTTACTGTGATGTAAGCTCTACTACCAACACACACACACACACACACACACATAATAAAATAATAAATAAGAGACACACAGATGTACTCGCTCAGTTTTTCTCTCCTGCTTCATTTAAATGTCACGTTTTGACCTCATCTGACCCGTAACGAAGAGTGTGTGTGTGAAGAGTGTGTGTGTGAAGAGTGTGTGTGTGACACCACGGTATCATCACAGACCAACAACCCACCAAAAAAACTGAAATACAGACTGAGAGCGTTTCTAACAATAAAACAGTCAAATGAGTAAATGAGGAAGAAGACGTCGTCTCAGCTGAAGATCAACCTGAGCATGTCGAATCTGTGTGTGTGTGTGTGTGTGTGCTCCATTTTAACATACAATATTCCTCACAAAGAAAAAAACACCCACAGATCTGCAGCGGCAGCCTGATGCCTCCATCCCATCATCCCCACCCTGCAGCACAAGGAGGAGGTTTATTCCATGAATTATTGATCGTCCTCCAGACATCGCCCCCGTCCTTTTGTGTGTCACCCCGAAAAAAAAAAAAAAAAGAATAAAAATCGAACAGACGACACCGGAGTCCCGCCGATGGTCGAGTCTGATTTGTGGCTGTTGTCTCGTGTTTGTCTCGTTCTGCTTAAGATAAAGGACAGTTTAGGGTCAGCAGACGCCGGCTCCAAAACAACGTCTGGCTCCGTACGGGGTTAAAAACAAACACTGACTTTAACCTTTGTTTACGGCGACGCCGCGGGGGAACCTGTTAGTTCCTCAAAGAACCAATTATCAGGTTTTCTTATTTGGAGAAGTGAAGGATTTGTCTCTGACTTCATTCAAGATGCAGCATCATCAATTCAAACTAGATTAAAGGTTCATACACAGCCATTCTGACGTTTAACAGCTGTGAGCAGTGAGACTGATGAAGGCTCCGTTCCATTCGGGTCAAACAGACTCAGCTCTCTGCTACAATAAATGGAACAGAGCCTTAATTAGTTTCACCGGTCAACAGACGCATGATGAAGATGTTTACAGGTCATGGTGGTCTCAGAGCTCGGTCCGTTCAGGTCGTAAATGGACTCTCATCTTCTCATTAGTGCCGTACCTTCCAGCACGGCTCCGTACAGAGGAAACATAACCCTGAGCAGCCGCTATAATCACCGCTACAACCAATATGTCGACCCTGGCCCTTGACACACACACACACACTGACCTACTGACATTTACACACACACACATGCACACACTGACCCACAGACAATGACCTCAGCAGACCGGCCTGGCCCTCACAATCAGCCTCACACCTGCTGTCTGACCTTTCCTTCGTCCTCGTGGAGCCCGACCGATCCATGAGCACGGCAGCGGCCCACGTTTCAGGACGTTTTCAGGTTTCAGCATTCGTTTTTTAGACGTATACAAAAGAGAATTAGGTGAAACAGAGTGCAGAGAGTTTTGGACCAGATCAGCAGCTCGTAGTTACAATCTTCAGTTTACATGCTGGTACTGAAGGCTGACATCCTCGGGTTCCTGTGTGGGCGGCGACATTCACCGTACGGTGCTTTTGTTACTTTTCTGACACCAAAATTCTAAAAACTGCTTTAAAAGTTTTAACTTCATCTGTCAGGAGACGTTCACACCAGGAAGATATCGAACAAATATCTAAATGTGTCGCTTGATCCATTTTTTTCATCCATTTCAGGGTCAGTGTGACGAGCGCGACAAGGGTCGGGTAACAACAGTAAGCGACTTTTAAACTCTCTGGAGTAAAACTCTGAGCAGAGAAGCTGCCACACCTCATATCCAGTTACACATATCAGACAGTGTTTCTCGCCGTGGCCCCGATTCCATTTAGTCTAAGAAAGGACTTTGTTTTTCTATGCTTTCACAGAAACGATGCGATGAGTTCTAAGAACTCTCCGTCGTGCACGCGGTACAGTCCGAAGGCACCAAACCAGACACATTTCTGCCCTCAGCTCAGGAGGGAAGCAGGAATGCAGCAAGAAAAACATCACGAAACCGCCATACCATAACCTCTGTACATCCAGACCGTGCACTGCACTAACGCAGAGCAAAGTTAAAGCTGTTATTTCATGCTTCATGACCAATTTATCACAGCGGCACCCAAAAAAAGTGTTTTCCACATATTTCATAAACCAAACCTGTGTTTTCACTGACGTTTGTGGTGCAGCGGGGAAGAGAATGTCATGTTTCCAGTGTGAGAAATATATGGTGATACACTCACAGGCACTTTGAACTGCGTGTGTGTGTGTGTGTACGCGGAGAGACAAAGCGACGTCACAACAGAAGAGTGTGTGCACGTGATGTGTGTGTGTGTGCACGGACAATGAAATAAAGCTCATGATCCTACCTGGTGCAGCCTGCATCTCCATCAGACCTCCTGTTTGGATGAGAGCCTCCAAGATCCTGACGTGGTGCTCCGGGTTCACGTCCGCACTGACAGACACACAGATCACATTAAACATGATAAAGTCGTACAGATAACAACAGAGTTTTCTCCAGGTTTGATGCTTCATCACAGTTGCAGTACCTAGTGTAGTGCTGAGGTCAAGATGGACTGCCCTAACCATCTGAACCTTAACCATCTCCTGCAGTGATCTCTACAGCTTCCTTCACCATCTTAACCACCTGGACTCCAGCAGCCTACGGTTCAACCTGAACCAACCAGAGCAAACCTCCGCTGAGAATACGAGAGAGCCGCGTGTAAACAACAACGACGTCATGGATTTCATATTTTTCACAATGTGAGGAATGTGGTGACGGTGCACTGGTGTTATCTGCGATGGCCCTCTCTAACCGTGTGAGTCAATGAACCTAACCCACCCAACACATGGAGCAGATGATGCTGTTTTGAACACTGGCACGTTTCTGATGTGGCAATCTGAATCTGTCCCAGTGGCCCGTTCTCTGCTCGGCACGTTGTTGGAGGTCCGGCTCTCTCCTCGTGCCTCAGTGCAACCACACTGTCTGAAGTGTATGTAGCTGACAGGATGCTAGCTATAGCTGCGGTACTGTGCCAATCACACGAGGCTTTAAATCAGAAACACTTGTGGTCGGGCGGCACAGTGGTGCAGTGGTTAGTGCTGTCGCCTCCCAGTAAGCCTGCATGGTCTCCTGCATGTCTGCATTGCTTCAAGGAGCAGAGCGAGTACAGAACATCAAGACATCACTCTGCTGTGTCTAATGGAGGGCGGTCACCAGAACAATCACAGATTACAGCATGAAGCAAGAAGGTTCCTGGTTCAAATCCTTTCTGTGTGCAGTCTGCGAGTCTGTGCAGGTTCTCTGCAGGTTCCCCTATTTTCTATAAAAATATAAATCACATCTAAAAGAAATCTTCGTCATGCCTTCCTGATTGTGTTAAGTTGTGTTAAGCTGCAAACCCTGTTGTGTCCGAGTGTTGGTACTGGCAGCGGTGACCATTGTCAGCTCTCACCGTTGGCTCCAGCCCTCCGCAGCCCTGATATGGGTTAGCGGTTCTGGAAAACCGACACTTGTTTTTTTATCTTTCTGCCCTTTTGCTGAACAATGTCAACATGAATTTTAACTTCTACACTCCATGAAAACATGAACTTTTTACTCCGTGTTGAGTCACAAACAGCAGGACGATGGATGTGGGATCGACTCAAAATAAACTGCGGTTGTGAGGGAAGAAGTCTGTTTTTGGACAACAATGGAGCTCTCTAAGAAGAAGCTATATCAGGCTTTACACACAGAACGTATCAGGGATCAGTCCTTCCTTCTTGGTATTTTCTTCTTGTTGACAGTGAAAGAAAAATACTGAATATTTCCAGACCTCGTCGTTACCCCACAGTACAAAATCCCAAAACAAAAGAAGATGTGTGAGTATGTAAATACTTGCAGTCAGCGGTGGACACTCCAACTATCTGGATTGACCAACATTTCCACACACACACACAAAATACGCTAACATGGGACCTGGTCATAATAGCGTGGCATGCTATGCTACCCGCCCCGCTCTTTATCCGTCCATTGTGCACGTCAGAGGTGAATTGGTCGACCAGGCTGTGCAAACAATCACTGCTTCTGACTCACTGAGTGCCTCCCCGAATCCACTACATCTCCACCGCACACAACGCCACAAGCAGAAATTCCTCGGTAATTTCTGGAAAAACAGACGCAGGCGAGCTCGTGCAGGGTACAGAGGAACAAAACAATCCCATCAGGCCTTGTTAATGCCGTTCTCAGTGTTCAAACATCCAGCTTAAACTAACTGCAGGATGTTGATATCAGCGCTGAGCCAAATATCTGTTAGCGAGGGCTAAAATATCAGTGTTCTTGTGCTGAAACTCACTCAGCTGATCTCTTAAAGGAAATGAGAAGTGATCGACTGTAGATTGATTAAAAAAAAAAAGCTGCCACATTCAGCCAAAAAAGTTTGTTTGCTTCTTCGTCTGACTGATTCTCAAAGAATCAAACAGAAATACTGTGAGAAGTGATCGTCTGAAATAATTCACGCTTTTTATGGAAAGAATAAGAGAAATGCTGCAGATCATTTTGACCATGAGCCATCATCATCAGTCTGTCTGGGATCAGAAAATAAAAGGTACAAGACTATTTGGAGGATATCAGGCAACTACAACTCCCGTGGTGCATGCAAAGTGCAAAGGTGTGTCTCTAACAGCGTTCAGCAGCTTAACTCAGATTCTGGGTCCGTTTTTGGATGTTCACATGTAAATGAACGGGCAGGTACCTGAGAGGAGACAGCTTGAAGACGGCCTCGGAAAAGGTTTGCCCCAGCGGACGGGGACCGGACTGGCTGTGCTGGCTGACCCGGGCCAGGTGTCTGCTGAGGTGGACCAGGAGCTGGTGGTTGGCTTGAGGGACGCTGGGAGACTCGAGGATCCTCTTCAGCCTCTCCCCGCACTCCTCCACGGTCTGACTCTCTGCACGACAAAAACAGAACAACTTCTTTAGACCGATAAACCAAGGAGCAGCATCCATCCATCCATCCATCCATCCAACCATCCATCCATCCATCCATGAATCCATCCATGAATCCATCCATCCATCTATCCATGAATCCATCCATCCATCCATCCATCCATGCATCCATCCAACCATCTATCCATGAATCCATCCATGCATCCATCCATCCATCCATGCATACATCCATCCATCCGTCCATGAATCGATGAATCCATCCAGTCATCCATCCAACCATCCATTCATTCATCCATCCATCCATCCAACCATCCATCCATGCATCCATCCATCCATGAATCCATCCATCCATGAATCCATCCATCCATCCATCCATGAATCCATCCATCCATCCATCCATGAATCCATCCATCCATCCATCCATGCATCCATCCATCCATCCATCCATGAATCCATGAATCCATCCAGTCATCCATCCAACCATCCATTCATTCATCCATCCATCCATCCATCCATCCATCCAACCATCCATCCATGCATCCATCCATCCATGAATCATCCATCCATGAATCCATCCATCCATCCATCCATGAATCCATCCATCCATCCATCCATCCAACCATCCATCCATCCAACCATCCATCCATGCATCCATCCATCCATGAATCATCCATCCATGAATCCATCCATCCATCCATCCATCCATCCAACCATCCATCCATCCAACCATCCATCCATCCATCCAACCATCCATTCAACCATCCATCCATCCATCCATGAATCCATCCATCCATCCATGCATCCACCCATCACACTCACATTCACACCTATGTGGCCTTAGGTTAATGTGTTTGGAGGAAGCCACCAGGAAGGCTGGCTGGCTGCTGTGTCCAGGGAACAGTGACGGATCATAATATCGATGTACGAGTGGAAGTGTGTCCATTTTTAAGGTAAAGTCCTTCAAGGAGCAAAATGAAAGCACACGTAACAGGTGGACAGACTGAAGTTTGAGGACTGCTTTATATTTCTGGAAGGTCTTTCATGTTTTTAGGTTAGAAAGTCTTAGAAAGGAATGTTGTGAAGAACAAACCGAGTACAATGTTTCAACCAGGCTGACAGGTGAAGGACGGACGGAGGCACTGAACAATACAAGAATATAAGAAATTTACTGAGAAAAGAAACTGGAAGCTTAAAATCAAAATCTGAAACCAGAGCAGCTTCCTGCTCGGTGCACAATGACACCTTGAACAAGCTGGAATGAACAGGTGTGTTGATTTAGCAAAGGTGATGCTTAAAACTTGGAAATAGAAGTTTGCTTGGCCAGATGACGGAGTATGAGCTGCACATAATCACAGTTTAAAGCTGCTCAGTCAAACCACCGAGCGTTCTGTGGTTGTGGTTCAGTCACTCGGGTCACTTTCACTTTTCTGGACTGGAAACATTTAAATGGGAAAAGAAATGTAAAACTGTGAGAATATGAAATAAAAAGAAGTTTTAATCATTTCATTTCATTTGATATTGAAGGAACAAACAGGCGTCTTGTGTGTGGAGTAGTTCGAGGTGTATTTGTTCATTTCTGATGGAGCGAGGCGAACAGGTTCCCCGTTACGTAACATCTGTTTTACAGGAGAAGAAACTCTCCCTGCATCCGTAATCAGACGGGATGAAAGTGCGCTGCATGCATCTGTGTGAACGTCTGATGACCGTGCTGTGCCGCCCGGCGAGCTGCACCTCCATCATCCATCCGAGCACGCTGCGGGCTGACTTTTGACGAGGCATTCGGCCTTGGCGGGACATCAGTGATTTGAATTCAGAGGCCAGCACAGCTGACAGACACTGTGGAGAAAATCACAGTGGGCTTGGTATACGGATGCTTGTAAAACCGACACAGCGGGAGGCGGCGCAGAGGGGATAATACGGCTCCTTTTCCTGCATTAGCCGGGGTTCAGACAATGGGCCGTGTTTGAAGAGGACCAGACGTATTGACGAGAGCTCTCACCACAGGCCCTTTACCACCGCAAACAAGCTGCAAACAAGAAAACAGCTGTGCCCGAGCCCGCTGTGTGCTGGGTTTATGACGGGGGGGGCTCAGTGGGAGACGGGAACAGATCTGAACTGAACACCACACTCAGCGAGTCCATTTATCTCCGTCTGACCGTGCCGTCTGCTCAGGGACGCCATGATCTTTCAGATTCACTAGAAAATGTGTAAATTTCCAAGCAGACAGTGAAATCAAACACAAACTGTCTCACATGCGTCCACACTCCCACTTGTTACTTTAAGTGGGATATTGAGTGATTTGGTGCTGCAGTGCTGTGGATGTGTACGTATGTATGCAGGTGTCAGAATGTTGATATTTATTGACTGACCATGTGAGGTATGGCTGTATTTGGCCGTCTGTGCAGGAATTAAAGTGTTTGCATTGATCCCAATAACAACAACAACAGAGCGCTGGAAGGACAGTCTGACAGCTGAGCCAATGAATGGACAGAGGAGAGGAAGTGAGGCGGCTATAAAAAGACCCGGAGTAAGGAGTAACAACACGAACCTTACGCAACATTATGACGTCAGTGTTTCTATATATATTTATGGAATTATAGCTTCTTATTACAAACATTTCCCACAAACCCGAGCTCTTCCATGGAGTGAACAGACACAAAGCAGTGGGTGTGTTTGTTAAAATATATGCACGTCGTAGACTTATGAAACATGGTGACGCCAGCCTCCGTTAGCTCTCGGCTAATCCAAAAACAGGCAAAGGCTTTGAGCACGGGTCGAGCTGAGGTGGGCTGAATGAAGTCCGGTAGCTCAAACACCTGAAACATCACAAATCTGATCACAAGAAGATTCACTGACGGACATGTAGCCTTTTGTTGCTGTTAGCGTTAGCAGTTAGCTACTAGCAGCCAATCAGTACGTGCTAACGGACGCCGGCGGTCCAGATCCTTTAATGTTGGATGTAAACATCAACAGTCAAACGTTCGGAGCTCTCAGCCCGGATGGAGTCAGCTGATATGACGGCTAATGTTAGCCGCGTGGCTAACGCCTCGCCAGTTAGTGGCAGTTTGTGTCTGTGTGTGTGTGTGTGTGTGTGTGTGTTTGTGAGTGCGTGTTTCGAGTGGGCAGGTGGGTGGTGATGGATGGCTGACAATCTGCTGCAGCCTGATGGAGGTCACGGAAGTCACCTCTCACTGTCTGACCACTACTCACCGAACACACACACACACACACACACACACAGCCCTCCTCCATGTGTCATTATGGATTGGGGTTGACCCCGCCGGTCAATAGAGGTCAAGGCTGGAGAGGGAACTTGGCCTGTCCATCTGGCCCCGAGGGACTCTGGCAGACCGGACAACTGGACAGTGAGGCGAGGGGGGTCGAGGCTTCACAGCTTCACGGGGACGATTACAGAGATAATTCTCATTTAAATTCTGATTGTTCTGTTTGGAAACAGGAAGAATTAAAGCAGGAAGTGCATCGCCTGCTTGTTTACTGACAATTAACCTCATAACATTTCATACGATGCCCTGAACCATTTTCTGGGATATATTTAAAGCATCATGACCCAGAACACTGTCTGTACAGAAGATGGATGCAGTCACTGAAAGCTGCAACTGCCAGTTAAAGTTAGATTTTCAAAGCTGGAAACTTTCCACGGGAATTAATGGGAATTTATGAGAATAAACTGGGAATTTACAAAAATGAAGATTGGCCTTTTAACAGGGAACTTAAATATATTTGGGGAAATTATATTTTAGCGTCATTTTCAAAACTATTTATGCTATCACATGCACAGAGCACACTGCTTACTCCAGGCTATTGAGGCCACGCCCCCTCTACCTGCACAGGTGATTTCTGTACCTGGACCAGATTATTGTTAATAAAATAATTCAAACTTACAAATAAATCTGTTTTTTAATTGTTTTTATTGGAATTTTTATGGAGTTTCTGATTTGGAATATTTCCAAAATTCCCCATCTAAACTTCCAGATATCTTCTGGAAGTTTACCAGAAACTTTCCACCCCTTTGCAACCCGACTCCTCTGTACTTGTGCATCATGTGAAATGCTAGTTAGCAGCAAATGTTAGCATGCTAACATGCTAACCCACCAAACTAAGATGTTGACAACAGTAATCACTGAAGCTGTCAATCATCATCGCGCGTGTAGATGACTGCATGGGTTGCCGTGGTAACAAACCTCCGTTGTCCACATATCGCTCCGCTGGTCAGCGTGATTCTGCTGAGCTGCTGTGTGAACTTCATCAGTCTGGACTTTGTCGTAGCGTATCGTGGTTCGGGCGACTCAAAAGACACTTTGAAATCTGATGTGAGCGTCAGCTGGAATCAATCCGGCTCCAGATGTGGCTCAGGTCTGATTTGCAGACATCGTGTGTGACGTGTTTTCTTTGTGCTGGACGTCTTGTTATCGTCTAAACAGAATGCTTTTACTGGATTTGAAAGATTATGGGTATGACCCAGAATAATAAAAAAGAATAACAGAAAACATGAGCTCCTCAGGCAGATGAGAAGATAAGTTGAACATGTGTTGATGGGATCCATTAATCACACGACTTAATCTGATCTCATCGTTAAAGGAGTCAACAGAGTCGCCTCTGAAGGTCCAGATGGACAGTGGTCAGTCACTCATAAAGGCCAGCTGCCTTCATCCTCACAGACGATGACCCCGGTGAGACCATCAGGGTTAACTAACTCACAAAACTAATGAATGAGAAAAGACGAGGAGGGGATAAAAAATAGGCATGGGGGAGGGAGGAGGGGAGGACAGAGGGGAGGAAGAGAAGAAGGTCTCAGATTAAATTATGAGGATTAGTGACCAAAGACAGAAGAAGGCACAATGAAGATAAATCTGACCTGGAGTCATCATCACCTCCCTCTGCAGCCAGCATGACTTTAAATGCTTTAAGGCGCCTCAGCACATGTGACAGCTTCACAATCCCCCTTTAAAGGAGCTGGTAATCATAACGGGGGATAACAAAAGGCTGATTGTGGTCAGAATGTTGCAGGAACAGATAAGAGGAGGATTACAGGATGATTACATCCATCTGATGACAACAAATGTTGTAATTATTGTGTGACACAGCAGAATGGTGATTGCTCTGAAATAGAAAATGGTCGGACTAATTTGAGGATTGAGTTTGACTCCGTGATGACGCACATCAGTCGATGTCGAACACTTTAATGATAAAATTACATTTTGCATCTTTTAAAACACTTTGAATCTTTCCTGCTGATCCACACTGACCTGTGATCAGCTGACCTGTGATCAGGTGACCTGTGATCAGGTGACCTGTGATCAGCTGACCTGTGATCAGGTGACCTGTGATCAGGTGACCTGTGATCAGCTGACCTGTGATCAGGTGACCTGTGATCAGGTGAACGGTGTCTCTGTCAGTCGTACGTCTGTTCTCACACTATGTAACTTTGGGCTCCGGGTCGGGAGAAGTACGTAACGCTTTACGGCACTAAGTCACACACACCAACTATTTCACTGATTCTGGTGAAACTGGATCAGATTTTATGGAGGAAATGTTTCCTGGTTTTCCCTCTGATGTCCTCCGGCTGCTCCGCCTCAACTCTCTGTGATTTACAGAGTTTATGATGGACAGTGAAGTAAACTGCTGACAGCTGGAGCTGCTGTTAGCTCAGTCTGTTAGCCAGGATGCTAACAAACTGAGCTCATGTGTTTGTACCACCGGCGTTTTGGACCACTGTGTAGAAGAAGAGGAGGTTTCCAGCAGGATAATGTTAATGCGTGGGGAGAGCCAGTGTCGTGATAGAACAGGAGCTGGGTAAGCAGGCAACGTAACCATGCTCAGCAGCCTCTATGGACATAATGGCAGGGGAGAAGACAGCAAAGAGGAAGTCGATGGAGGAAGCTAAGAAGAGAAAAATGAGAGTAAATCTGGGACTTTTAGTGGTTGGTGAAATAAAAGACACTGAGCTGATGTTTCTGAGTCTACAGCACGTTTCTTGAACATACACTCCATGATCTTTTTATTTTTAGTGGCTGGTTGAACAAAAATTGTGTCATGATATGTGTTCCAGTCAGCAGAGTTGAAACGGGGATCTGAAAATCCCTTCCAACCAAACAGGATTTCGAATGGGAATTTCCCATAATGAGCCACTGACTGGAAAAATGGCTGCAGATCAAACGGATGACTCGTCTCCCAGCGAGCGCACAGCCAGAGGAAAGGTAACAAATTAAAAGCAATGAGAGGGGATTCTAACAACATCGGCAAATCTCAGGGATTAGACTCAGATAAGACGGTAACCGTCTTCATATGAGGCAGATCTGACTGACTCCATCCATATGGATATAATCACCACCACCGCCCTCCGGTCCAGTGCGTACAGAACATTTCCAGCAGATCATACTTCTGTTTGACGGTCCTGTTCGAAACACTTGTTTCATCTGAGTCTGAGACTGATGTGCTGCATGCTGCAACACCTCCCAGCCCTAAAACTAACCGTCCTCCACCCAGACCAATGCTTCTCAAAGAGCAGAACCTTTACTGCCAACACAAACTGTCAATTCACTGAGCGTCAAGTGTTTGTGACTGCCGTGCTGTACGGACGCATGAAACCGAGTTCAAGGACGCTGTATGAGGGATACGTCCCGTAGAAGGTCCGGTCTGTCTGAGTGAAGCGCAGACTGACCGCTAAAGAAGGAGAAACAGAGAAGATCCCTCGAGCGAACACTTTATTGTTCAGGGATCTCACATTATTGCGTGACTTTCCATTCTGTACAAATCAAACGCTTCAGACCTGTTTTATAATCCGCGCTGACTTCACAGAGGGAAGCCGCCCTAAATTAGAAGTTCAATTTGAACGGGCTTGACCTCGGACGACCTGCGCAAAATACTTGATGCCTCCTTTCAAAGCGGTTTATCCTGACTTCAAATGTTTCCATGAATAAGTCAAATAAAAGAAAGGGCCGGCCATTTAACAGGGCGAGGACCATGAGAGAGAGAAAAGCACTCACGTGAGATCATATCGAGGAGCTCAGCCTCGAGGAGGACGCATGAAGCTGCTGTGAACTTCCTGCAAAGCCAGACGACGTCCTGACAAACACAGGCTAACATGCACAGCACGGATCCTCAGTCTGTCCGTCTGTCTGTGACTGTTTTATTTCCACACGCCGCCTGCGCAAAGCACGAAATGCCGAATGTCAAGGAAATGTTCGTTAATAATAGATGCGCGAGCGAGAGTCCCTAAAAGCCGCAGAGAGGAGGCCCTGCTGGGGAAGGTGGGCGGCAGGTGAAAGGGTGAACAAGCAGGTCAGCTGTATAGAAATGAGAAAAGAGAGCGAGAGCCGGGCTCTGAGCCACGCTTCAGCTCACAGTCTGTTTTTATATAATCCCAAAGCTGTCAGGAGATTAGAAGAAATTTGACGCTGACGTGAGGGTACAGCCTCGGCGTCTTTACATCCCGATATGGCAGAAATCTGTCAGGTGTGATGAGTGTCGGCGCTCATTCCAAGTGACAGAGGCACAAAAAACCCCAAACACACCAAGCTCGGATCGAGCTCCAGAGTTTAACGCCTGCAGTGTGTGGAGAGCAGATGACTGAGGATGATGCCGGAGGCCGAAACTCACACCAGTCATCAGACATGAAAAACACAGGAACACTCAGAATCTGAAATCTGATGTGGGTCACTGTCGGAGCGTTAGACTTCACTCCATCAAAGTTTCCAAAAACTTTCACTTTGGCCGTGCACGGTTCAGATTTTATTCACGACACTTCATTTTAATAAAGTTGCCTTGAGGTAACTCCACGAGATGCCAACCATCAGACCTCAAAATAATGATGATGGTTCAGGAGCCGCTAACAACATTTTTATGTGCTAATATAATATTTTTGATTCTCGGTGACGTAATCCAGAGGAAGACTTTCTCCTCGAGAGGAAACCAGGACATGGTGATGAAAAACTTTTTTATCAGCTCGACACGTTGCAGATGAATAATAATTTCCACAGAGCAGACAGGAAGCCAGACACAGAAACAGAGAACCCGCTGGATTTTCAAAATAAAACACCCCGTGCAAACTGCCGGTCATAAAAACAGACAAAAGAGAAACTAATGAAGTACACAGCATATTTACATGTAGAAGCATATTTAGAAGAATATGAACAGGGTCATTATATGTCTGTTCTTTGATCAAATCATGACATTCTTATACAAAACCTCTTTACCATTCAAAGTGTGTGTGTGTGTGTGTGTGTGTGTGTGTGTGTGTGTGTGTGTTACCTTGAGCGGTGTAGACCAGCTCGCTGTAGACTGTGGCGGGGATGATGGGGGCCGGCAGATCCTGCAGGAAACCTCTGAGAGCATCAGTCAGTGAAACCACATCATACTGGTCCAGGTCCACTGAGACTGGATCTGAGACAGGAAGAGGAAGTGTACAGAGATTATTGTTCAGTACGCTGGTCAGTCTTTCCAACATTTCACTGTTAACGGGAAACTTCTGTCTTTTGTAACCTGGACTTCCCCGTGTCTTTGTGTCTGACTGACTAACAGGGTCAACAATCTTTGAAATCCGTCCAGTATTGAGGTAACGGGCTGCAGCCAGCGAATGAATCATCCTCCAGGCTAACTGCAATCAATGTACGTCCACTAAAAGTGTTTGTTTTTCCCGCTGACAGGCTCACAGAGCGCCGCGTTCAAATGCGGCAGACTTACCGCCGTCTGAAACACAAAGCAGAGAGCTGTTTGCCTCCTCCACCTGGAAAAAGAAGCTACTCATCGTGCATATTGATCAGCGTTTACAGTAGCATGTGTGATACACCTCCACTACTATGCATGGCATCGACGTCTGGCCTCCGCGGTCTGACCTGTTACAAAATCACGACCTCTGACCTCAGCAGTGGCCAGTCCGGCTGGGCTAAAGCTAAATCTGTCCATCATAACGTGTGTAAATCACAGAGACTTGAAGCTGAGCAGTCAGAGGGAGAAGCAGCAAATATACTGTGTACAAAATCTGATCCAGTTTGAATAAAGTTCTAAAGCGAGGCCCGGCTAGAGATGACTGTATCAGACAGGAAGCACTCAGCTCCGGCGGCATCAGACGATGAATCATCAACTTTTTATGGTTTATCTGGAAAGGCTAACACACCATGAAGAATACCTTGAACATGACTTTTATATGCGCGTCACAGATGTTTACCACACTGCGAGCTGAAGTGTGTGAACTGATGCGGGTCCACTTCCATATCAGCAGGAATAAATGTGGGACCGGGTCAGGTGATCAAATTTGCCTCAGAGTGTGTCGAGTCTCACGGTCAGTTGTTTCTGGGAACAGATAAAAAAATGGGGCCTCAGATAAAAGAAGAAGCTGAGATGTGCACAACGCGGAAGGCGAGTGTATGAGTGTGTCGGCGTGCAGACAAAACAGCCGATAAGAAGCCCGCGTGAGCGCTCTGCAGATTAGCAAAGGACGAAGCACGCGGCGCCGCGGGACGCTTTTTGTCCTCCGTCTTTCACCTCCGCTCTGCCTCCATGTGTCCTTCCTCCCCCCCAGCGTCTCTTCCTTCCTCTTCCTCCTTGACCTTTCTTCTGTTGTGCCGTTTATCTTAAATCTTCCTACGCCAGCTCCTCTTTCTCTTCCCTCCACCCTGCCTCATCCCATCCTCCACTTTTTTTCCACACTGTGTGCAGCAGACCCCGTGGAGTCAAAGCGGCTGTTAAATCCCATTGATTTGGCCTCTAACTAATGCCTGAATAAACTTAACCAATCACCACAGGCCAGTAAACCACCAGGCCATTAATATCAATGGATGACCTCTTCACATGCGGTGCTGAGGCCTGTGTTATCGGGCTGTGATTTGTCTGGGGGGGATTCGATCATCCCAACACCCAGACAGAGCAAAATTGGTGTTGTCTTGGGACCCGGGTTCATGAAAAGATATTAATACACCTTTTTGTGTGTGTGTGTGTGTGTGTGTGTGTATTAGAGCGTAAAACAATTTGATTCCTGAAGAGCAGATTGTAATTTGTTCATTTGAGAGAGCTTTTCTTTATTAGGTTGGGATTTGTGCTGCTGATAATAACGACAGCAGTGATGCCGTTTTATTAGTTTGCACGTCTGGCGCAGAAGATACTCGTGGCTAATTGTGACGCTTGCCGTGATTTCCACTGGGGAAATTACACAGAGGCGCGCTTCTCTCCGTACGGTTCGGATGACTCTCCACCAAACGCCCCTCCAGCTGTCACCGTGTCCGGACCTCCTCACCTCACGGACAGGAGCAACGTGATCAGCAACAAATGTGTTAACCCTGAAAACCCTGAAGCTGTTTTTAGCTTCTTGTGGAACAGTCGTCACATGTCTTAGCTCTTAGCTCGGCATGCCGCTCACGTCATCGAGTGTCAACTCTTCAGAAAAGGAGAATTTTTAAACACACTTATCCTGTCCAGATCAGCACATCCTGACAGCCGGAGCTGCACGCCGTGTCTGCAGACGTGTCCGCTGGGCTTCGACTGACGTGCATGAAATGACGCAACGCTCAGCCGGTGTGTCGAGAATATGCACAAGTGCCATCAATTATATAAATGAGTGCAGAGAACTATATTGGTCGGACATTGTGCTGTCAAGAACGGTAGTGTAAAACATAAAGATCATTTCAGGATGACGGAGTCTGTTAGCCGGCTGCGTGGATGTTTTTAAGGGGCGAGGTTGGTCTAAAGGTCAGAGGAGTGCCTGTATCTGTGTGGTGAAGCACTTGGCACTCCTCATCACCGTCACCGAGGTGCCCGCGAGCAGGGCGCTTAACCCCGAACACGCCAGCGAAGCTGACTGTGCTTGTGCTGGACATCTTCCAGGTGTGAATGTGTGTAACTCAAGCAGCAACCTCCCCACGGCTGGGGAACGAAGCTGAAGAGTCAAACATTGCAGTTCCTCAAAGTCCACCTGAGGCTGGCTGCAGAAGTGAGTCAGACAGTAAACATTTTTACTTATCTGGTATCTAGAATCAGCCAGTGTTAGCTGTCTGCTACGTTAACCGTGGATGTACAACAACATTTAACATGTCTACATTTTTACATAATAAAATGTCATTTACTCAGTTAAAATCAATTTATTCATAGAAATATTCAGATTTTTGGATTATTGTCGACCTTAACTCCAGTTTGCTTGGCCGCTGGTTTAAAAGCAGTCGCTCTGTATAACGAGGCTCTGTTCAAGTACTTTGTGTTGGACAACGACAATATTTAGGTCTGTAAAACAGGATTTCCAATAAAACAGATACTGTATGTATGAATCCAGACAATATGTTGGCCTGTCATGAGTTATTTAAGACTTCTAAGAGTGGAAGGAGGCAGCAATGACAAAACCGGCTCGCTGAGGACACATTTTGCTGAGACGCGTCTGTCTTTCCCACGCTAACACAAAATGGAACGATTGTTCTGAAGGAATGCACATGATTTCTTTGAAGTCACTGGGTTCATTATTTAGTGCTGTGAAGAATTAGACGACACAAATAGCTGAGAAGTTACCATAGGCCTTTCACAGAGTGTTAAGAACGGTTATTTTTAATCCACGATGGAAGACGCAGACAGGCACTCAGACAGTTTCAGAACAGCAGCTGTGTGTTTTCTATCAGACACAGAAAATCGTCTCCAGTATTGGAAACCACCAGATTAATTGGTGATCTATTTAACCCGGACCTGTCTGTTTACTCCGTGTCCTGGTGTCACCCAGATGATCTTCTGGATGGTCAGTGCAGCATGACCAGGTCTGAACCCAAAGAAGAGCAGGACAGAAGAACCAAGTTTTTCCATCCACATTTGTGGCTGAAACTACATAAATCAACAAATTAACAATCAAGCTGACCTTTGAAGTAACAAAGAACCAGAGGAGGAAGCTGTCTTACACACTGATCAAATGTTTGTAGACGGGTTCATGGTACAGCTATGTTTACTCGCTGTGTTTTGGAGTACAGTAAAATCCTGCTGCCACCATGGAAGAGCCCCGCTGTCGATATGAAAGGAGAATTTCTGAGTAAGAAAATGAGATGTCCATATTGTCCATGACCTCTCGGAGCCAAGCTAACTAAGACGTTACTGTAAGATCAGCACCAGCCCTGCAGATAGTAACTACATCACCAACACCGCCTACTTTCCAAGGACATGCACATTCATTTTTCTGTTATTTTCTCGCCTGTTCACACATTTTAAATGCTGTTTTGATGTGTGTTTCTGTGTGTGTGTGTGTGTGTGTGTGTTAGTTAGTCTGAAAAGTGCCAAAGCCGACACGAGTAAATCCTCCGGCCTGTGTTTTGTGTTTTTCTGCCAAGCAGGATAGTAAATCCCTTTGTTAAAGAGAGGCCAGTGTCTGCTGACTTGTTTATTGCAAATGTGGAGCAGACGACTGGTGTGTGTGTTCGCGGTTACGAGGCAGCTCGGTGCAGCCGGCATTAAAACCAGAGCGTACCAGCAACGGCTTCAGGATCCGAGGAAGAAAACCAACGTCATTGACGTCCAGGTCGACGACCTTAAAATTCACCACGCCACATTTAAAGACAGAGAATTATTACTGAACTTTGCAGCGATGCTCTGTCCAGCACATTCAGTCTGTAGGTTTAGCATCCGGTCTGTTAGCAGTTAGCCAGTTTGGTTCAATTTCAGCACTAACCTGGTTTGGGTTAAACTAATTATGGAACAGTGAAATCTAACACAGTGTAACATAATGAAACATAGCTTAATGTGACGTAGCATTTACAGTTACATTTTATTTATCTTATTCAGTTCAGTCTTTATATGACCAGCGCTCTGCCAACAATCGACCGATATAACTGGAACTGCAGCCTGAAGGCAGCGGCGGCTCAGCAGGGTTGAGTTATGTCAGAGGGGCAGGGCGAGGCGTGCCGGGCAGGAGGGCCGAAGTCAGCAGGGCAGCTTTAATCACACGTAATGAAACAGAGCTGTGTCCAGGAGCACGGCCAACGCAGCATCGCGTCACACACCGAGAAATCCCCAGATCAGTTCAATCCTCTGTCCTGCTCGTCTGTCTCTCTGTCCACAGTTTGAGTCCTAATTCTCTGTCTCACCTTCTTCTGCAGGACCAGTACAGTACACACACACACACACACACACACACACACACACACGCGCGCACACACACACACGCACACACACACACACGCACACACTGATCATCTCTGGAGATTCACATTCGTTTGCTCAGGTTAGCATTTAACCAACGTGACCTGAAGACAGACGTGTGGAAACACACACACACACACACACACACACACACACACACACACACACGCGGCTGTGTGTACAATCATACCCAAATAGGTCATTATTGATTATCACTTCAGGTACACGTCTGGGCCGTGATGCATCGATTCAGGTTCACTCTGATTTTTTTCTGATCTTCTCTCGACGTCAGCCGGTCACTTCACCTTCGATCCGTCTCCGTCTTTCCTCTCAGTCATGACTTCTCTCTCCATCAGCGCTCTCATCTTCCTCTTTTTGTTTTTGTTGTTCAGCTGTGTTTCCTCCATCATCTGCTCACATCACATCACTGATTATAAGCTTCAACACACACACACACACACACACACACACACACGAGGCCCATTTCCTCTCCGCACTCGACCCATCAGTCAGCTAATCAAGGCTTTGTCTGACTCCGGCTATGGATCAGTCGACAGATGGGCAGATGAATGAAAGGATGGATGAATGAATGAACGGATGGATTGAAGCTGGGTCAATAGTCAGCAGCTAACAGAATTATTGGATTGCTGCGTCGTACACAGGATCCATTTGTCCGGGACGGCCGATTGGCTCGGATGAGACGAGATATTCATGGATTATTATCCAGAGTTTGCATTTCTCTGAAGGTCAAGGGAAGTCGTTTTTATTGAGAGTGCACGATTAGATCGGAGGTTAGTCAGTCCACCTTGAAGTGAACAAAGTCTTTATGTAATAGAAATAACGTCACTCAGCATCTGAACGTTTTGGGGAGGGAGTTTGTCCTTTGCATTCATTTCATAGCTGTCTGTCAAAGTGTCAGAGTAAAAATTGATCTTGTTTGGTTATAAATCAGGTCTGACGTTCCCCCGTGCGCCGCGCTCGCTGCAGTGATACACGGCAGTTCTAGTCAATGTATCAAACCCCACCGGCTCCGTCGCGGTCCGGTTCAGAAGCGTCCCAGAAGCTTTTGACGCACACGAGCAGCCCGTGTCGAGCGCCTCAGGCTGACAGGAAGCCAGACACAGAAACAGCACAGAGAATCCGCTGGATTTTCAAAATAAAACACCTTACCATAAATTGCCGTTAGTTAAAACTGACAAAAGCTAAACTAATGAAGTACGCAGCGTGTTTGCATGTAGAAGCATCTTTAGAAGAACTTAAAAATGACCAAATCTGAGCAAGTGAACAAAGTCTGGAGGGAGAAATGCTTCTGAAACGCTCCCGGTGGGTTTGAAGTCGATGCAGGAACAAACAGAGACGCAGCCGTGATGAGCTGTCCTGGAACAAAATAAAAGAAATAAAGAAACTCGACGCCTGTTTGATTCCTTTCAGATCCATGTTGATGTCAGAACACCGAGTGTGTCTGCGTTATCTGGAATCAGGACGTACAGGTACAGCAGATCCGCAGAGGTCGTGTCGGAGACGTAAAAGAGGCTCGATGACCCGTCTCTTCTCCGCTAAAGGCCGTCTCTTACCGCACGGCGTCCAAGGCCGAAACATCCACGCGGAAGAAAGACGCACTCTGGCTGAACTTGAACTCGAGCCACAGGAAATGTGAAGGACAGAATCCATCCGCTGTTCATACACAATGACGGCAGTATGGTTTAATCAGATAAAGCTGCGCTAATGTAATACACAAAACCCCTGTGTTCATCTGTGTGTGTTCATCTGTGTGTGTTCGTCTGTGTGTGTTCGTCTGATGGAGTGTGTGTGTGTTTTATGTGCACACAGCATTCCAATAAGAATCTCATTACACTACAAAAGCTGTGTGATCACCGGCGTTGCAGCGCTTCGAATCAGTCGATTTTAAGACAAAAGACTACAACACAGTCCAGAGGATTCATGGGAAACGTGGTCCCAGCACAGAGAGGACAAACAACAAGTTTATGTGTTAGTTATTAGACTCAGCATCAATATTTATGCTTCTACCTGAAAGTTAATTTAGAAGATGGAGCGTGACTGCAGGTGAACTTTGTCTAATGTCTCCGTGTGTTTTGACTTGAACTCCTCGTCTGGCAGTTTAACAGAAATTTGCACATGAACGCTGATGTGACACTTTTACCCATCGACGCTCCGTCGTCAGTCGATGACGTCCAAGATTCAAAGATCCAAGAAATGTTCAACGAACGAGGTAAAAAAGAAAGATTGCACCGCTGAACGCGGCTGCACGGTCTCATCTGATCTGTGCTGATGATGAAGATGATGAGGATGAAGAAGATCTCAGAGCGCAGACAAACAGTGCAGTCACTGTTTCTGCATGCAAACAAACAAAACCACAGTGTGTCCTTTCATCCGACGAACAACTCTTCATCATCATCATCATCATCATCATCATCATCCTCCATCTCAAACACTCGCAGACAGATAGGCATCTTCGTCCTCACAAACAATCAGCGAACATGAAAACCATCAGACAGGTCATGGGTTCGCTGATTCATGAGGAAACACAGGAGGGTTCATACACTCCAACAGATGTGTGGACAGATAAAATGTGTGTGTGTGTGTGTGTGTGTGTGTGTGCGAGGTCAAGGAATGTTCAAGTTAAAGAAATATGGAGGCAGAAAAAGAGCCAGGAGGTTTTTGGTCGTATGACTGCAGTTTATCAGAAGCTACGTTACGTGTTCGTACAGACAGCGCGGTGAGAGCTGACAGTCACAGTGATGTCTGACAGTCTGGAGGTGTCAGGCGATGGAGGATCGTCACCGTGACGACACCACAAACCTGAAGCTGATGATCAGCTGAGCATGACGCGCACACACACAAACATAATATGACCAAAAACTGCACAACAGCCACTGAATGAACCTCACATAGTCTGAGGATGAGAACACGCGTCCTCTGAGTAAAATACAACATGACACTGTACGCCTGCTAAAAAACATCTTATGAAGATGTACACGTTAAAATAAACCACAGTAAGACGACAGGAAGGACAGCGGCTGCACAGAGTGAGTCTGAGGAACAATGCCTCAGCAGGTAAATGATCATTCTGCATCTCAGCTCTTAAATCACAACCTTCACCACAGAATCTGACTCGCTCGTGCAGGACAAGCTTCACAGTTTGGTGTCAGTTGATTTAAAATTTGGGACTAGTGGGCAAAGTTTATTTGTGCATGGGAAGTCAGACTTCCTCGCAGAAGAAGAAGCCGAAGATGAAGGTGAAGATGAAGGTGAATACAAATACAAAGAAGAAAAAGAAGAAGACTCGTTTCCAGTTTGGATCAACAGAAGTTGAATAAAAACTCAAAGGCCACATCATCACAGCGTTCCATCAAAGTATAATGAAGCTGTCATTTACGGGTTACCTGAAGGCATCACGATAAAACAGGTCCCCTCAGTATATTTTTGCCCCGGGGCCCCTCAACTGTCAGCTCCGGTCCTGATAGAGTAACGCTGAGTTAAAACCGCCTCTGGGAGTGAACTTCTCCTGAACCTCCTCCAGATTTTACTCTCCACATGACTGAGATCAGCATGTCAGAAGTTAAAAGTGACGGGGTGTCGCCCCGTGTACGAAGGCTCAGTCCTCGCCGCGGCAGCCGAGGGTTCGAATCCGACCTGTGACATTCCCCGTCTCTCTCTCTCTCCACATTCCTGTCACTCTTCAGCTGTCTCTATCAAAGAAAGTCGAAAAGGCAAAATAATTTCAAAAAGTTAAAAGCGACCTGGGACGATGTTCCATGAGAAAATATTCACATATAAGTGATCCTGCGCTGCGTTATGACGCCCGCTGTGCGTGTTTGTAGTTGTTGTA
This sequence comes from Nibea coibor, assembly GCA_023373845.1. Classification (NCBI taxonomy): domain Eukaryota; kingdom Metazoa; phylum Chordata; class Actinopteri; family Sciaenidae; genus Nibea; species Nibea coibor. The sequence goes on along the minus strand of CM041718.1, from coordinate 26,213,010 downwards.
CATGAATATTTAACTTTCTGTAAGTTTAATGTTTCAGCGTCATCCCTCCACGTGAACGCCCGTGGAGACTGAACACATTAAAGAAGTGGAGATCTGCAGGATCGCCGTTAAGGACGCTGTAACTGTTTGTGATGAAACGCTTTGAGTTTTATGACGCGCTTTAATGGAGCTGCAGATGCTTCGGCTTTATGTGTGTTTATGTACATGCAGGCACGTTTGATAGCTTTTATGTAGACTCGCCTATAACAACCGCTTTTACTATGCACTTTATGTATCACAGCCATATTTCCTCGTGTGTTCTTCCTCCTTATTGAAAAGTGTATTTTTCTACTTTGAAGTCTTTATGCTAAGCTAGGCTAAACACAATGCAGACCTGTAGCTTGCTAACGATCAGCTAATCTCTCCCGGAGCGATACTCTTTCCACTGCTCCCCAAATCATGTCCTGAGGCGATGCACGGTGCAGTCAGTCGTCTCGTGCAGACGGGATCCGGTGGCACGAAACACGGCTCTTGAACAAACTGTCTGATTGAGCGAGCTCGCTTGCCAAGCCATGGTTAGCAAACTGGTGGTTGCTAGCGCCAGCAGCAAGAAGAACCACATTAGCTCGCCGCAAGTCACTTTGTCAGCAAGCCTCCACCACCACCGTCTATTTTGTGAGGATGCACACATGAATGTCGCTTTCTGGTGTGACACTCTGCAAACTCAGAGGAACAAGACAAGAACAAGACCGATCCCAACATTTTCTGTTGTCGCATCGAGGCCGAGCAGCTCTGCGTCTAATGAGCAGCAGCCGATTGCTCTCCCAGCTTTGAAGCCCAACACGGACCGCGACGTCAGTGACTAAAAGACGTGGATACAGTTACAGAATCTGTTCTGATGGCGAGTTTCAGGCCCAGCAGTGCTTTTCATTTCATTTCACTTTGCTCTAGTGAGATCTAATTTAGATCACGCTGTGAAACAGGTGTAAGGGCCTTCAGAACGGTCCTTCAGCGGCCATGTCACTAAAAGGCTTGAGCGGAGATGAAATCAAAGTTTCTGACGTACGAACGGGTCCACGTGCGTCTTTTTGGGTAGTCTGAGGACTTTTTAAGGTCTGAGGACTCTAAAAACTGTCCACTTCTGCTCTGAATGGCACCTTTGCAGAGAGAGACAGACGGCCGGACAAGACAGTGATGGATTTAGTCAAAGGAAAGCAAGACAGGAAAGAGAGGGAGGAAAAAAAAAGGGGGGGAAAGAGGAGAAAATAGCGACAGAAACATTCATTCCTCGCTAACCACTGAACCCAAGTGTACAGGGTTCATTGTGTGTGTGTGTGTGTGTGTGCGTGTGTTTGGTCCCTGGGGTGATAATCTCAGTGTGAACTCTCTGAACTTTTTCAGTTTCTATACTGAATACAGTCAAATTGCTGCTGTCTAAGTGTGTGTGTGTGTGTGTGTGTGTGTGTGTGTTTGAGGAAATCTATGTGCGAACCCGCTCACCTCTCCGTCTACCAATCTGTCCTTGGTATTCTGCTCGTACACACTGATATCACAACACGGACTCACAGATGCAACAGGAGAGTTAGACAGACAGAAAGGGAAGAATAAAAGAGAGAGAGGTGTAGAAAGTCTCGAGCTGCCAGACGAAACAAAGAGAGCCGACTGCAGCTGAAAGTTCATCCAAAGGCCGACGCTTAATAATAGTTGAGAGAGAATTGGCATTAAAAGACAAATCAGCTCCTCTGAAATAAAAAACACAGCTCTGCTTTTCATTTGTCAGCCTCACACACACACACACACACACCACATCCCTCCAAACGATGTTTCATTTTTCATTTCAAATACAGATTTGACAAACACAAAGATCTGATCAGAGAGTTTGGTCAAAGTGTTGCTGAGTCATGATTTAATGTTCATAAAAACCATCTGGAGTCTTTTGTCCTCTGACAACAATGCTGCAACAAAAACGTCTGTGACCTCCTGCTGACCCACACTGACCTGTGATCACCTGTTAGCTCATGTTAACTCAGTCTGTTAGCTGCTGTTAGCTCATGTTAGCGCAGTTTGTTAACTGCTGCTAGCTCATGTTGGCTCAGTTTGTTAGCCAGGCTGCCTGTGAGCACAGAGCACTGGGAGGAATGTTAGAGTGTCATGTCAGAACAGGAGCTGGGCAAACGGGCAATGTAACCAGGCTCAGCAGCCTCTATGGACATAATGGCAGAGGAGAACAGAGCGAAGAGGACGCTGACAGAGAAAGGTAAGAAGACTGAATGAAGAACTGACTCAAATGAAGTCACCATCACTATGACCACCGACCCAGGCAGCCTGCAGTCGTGCGTTTGCAGAAGTGGCTCAGTGAAGTGACGATATACAGCGTTAGCATGCAGGGGCAGAGTGAGAGGATGAAACGCTGAGCTGTGTGTGTCTCTGACAGACGGCGAAGCCACAGGTATCGCTTTGATCGTTCATGTTACAGGGCAACATATGGCAGAGGTAAGAATCCGAGAGAGGAAGTGAGCATAGAGGGAGGAGGAGGAGAGGAGAAGAGAGGAGAGGAGAGGAGAGGAGAGGAGAGGAGAGGAGAGGAGAGGAGAGGAGAGGAGATACAGTAAATAGATTCAAACGCAGTGTTTGCAGACAGTGCGTCGGGCTGTCAGAAGACACACTGGCGCTGTTGGCGAGAGATGACATCATCGAATGGGATGCTGGGAGGTTGTTCAGTGTTCGAGGAGGAGGAGGAGGAGGAGGAGGAGGAGGAGGAGGACAGTGCTGGAGAGAATCTTCTGTGGGTGTGATGTATATTTCTGAATTTAATCAACGTTGCTGCGCCTGATGTGTCCTTGTGTGTTTTCTGTTCACCTGTGTTATTCGTGTCCGTGGCTCCATCATCAGATCCGTCACACACACAAACAAAGACACGCTCAGTCCGATGTTAGCGCTCTGTGGGAACGCCCCGATCACTGACCCTCTGTCACACCGAGCCATCTGTGTCCGCTCAACTTTTGCTGCAGGTTCATCCAACACGCTGCCGTGGACAGATCAGGTCTGAGCATGGCGGCTTACTTTGCAGAGCGAGTTCATCGTTCTGCTTCTGTTTCCATGGCGATCATCGTGAAGGAGGAGGATGAAATAATTCATGTTGTGGTAACTTTTTTCCAGAGTTGTAAAAGTCTTTCATAAGATCACAAACAGCTCCGCGGAGCTGATGAGATGAAGATCACGTCGTACAGAGACGGATGCATTGTTACCAACTGTTACTAAGACACTAACGTCAGTCGTGGACGTTGACAGTCAGAGCACAGCACGGCCAAGCTTAAAGACAAATGGTGCAAGACTGTGACGTGACGTGAACTTTGGATGAGCTACACGTCCACAGCACGGCACGCCCACGGGAGGCAGACGCAGCTCGGTCTGCAGGGCCCTTTGAGAACCTGGAGGGTGACCTGTTCAAGTCCAGCATGGACCAAAGTTATGGAGGGTGGAGAAGTGCCAGTTCACCTCCTGGAGGAGTTCCTGAAGCCAAACTGACTCCACCATCTCTCCACGTTTGCATGTCTGCGGTGCAGAAAGTCTCACTGCAAAACTTCTCGCTGAACTCGGGCACAAAGAATCAGTCGTCGTGCAGACACACCTCTGCAGCCAGAAGCTTTTATGTTTCCACCTCACGTCCATCGTGTGTGTGTGTGTGTGTGTGTGTGTGTCTGAGTGTGTGTGTCTGAGTGTGTGCACTTCTTTGCTCCCCAGCTGACTGTAAAAACACCGGCTTCTAATAGGTTATTGACGGGCGCCAGAGGAAGATGATGACATCACCTCCGACCAATAGCGCGAGCCGAGACCGACAGACGAGAAGAAGGACAGACGGGGAGGATGGAGGGATGGAGGAGGAAGAAAAAGGATGGAGGGATGGAGCGGAGGAGCTCTTTTAATTTGTGTTTTGCTGAACTCAGCGGCTCCTGTCACCGAGGTAGGGAGGGGAGGAAAAGGGACAGTGATGAATGAGTGAATAAAAAAAAAGGGGGCGAGAAAGAGAGATAGAGGATGAGGAGGGACGAGAGGGAGAGAGGGGAGATGGAGGAGTACATGATGGAGGAGCAGTGAAATAAAAGATTATTTAATGGTTCCAGGGCTGCAGATTGGCTGATCGGTTGTTAGTGGGGAGCAGTTAACGGACGGGATGGGAGGAAAGTGTGTCTCCATTTATCTGAGGAGAGAGGAGAGGAGGAGAGAGAGAGAAGGGGGAGGAGAGGAGGAGAGAGAGAGAGAAGG